>JAYJLX010072817.1:0-26095 GCA_036873525.1 Chalinula nematifera
TGGCTGCCTGTTCACTCGATTACGCGTAAATAACGGTAAATTATCACGTGAAAATGCAATGAATATCATTATTTTGCCGTGGTGAATAAGGTGTATTACCCTGTAATCTGTAACCTATACACCTTATAGCTTATACGATACCTACTATTACCTTATAAGGAAATATACAGTACGATGTTGGTCAGTGTAAGAGTGTAGACCAAGATAAACATCGAAGCAATATATATACCAACTCAATTTTTGTTCTATCATACAGCAACTTTGTACTATAGTATAAGGGTATAGAAGCTTTGAAGCAATACATATGAGCTCCTGTAACTCTCCTATTTTTTTCCCCAGCCTTTTTTTTTTCAACATAACCACTATTGCTTATGCTTGTGTGTAAGCATTACACTATAGCTGTGATTACGTTGTGTGCACAATCAGTTGGTATATGCATTATAGTAATTGGTTAGAACAAATTGTGTATTTCACTACTAATTACCTTTCCTACAAATTAAGTATCATAAGTCAACAAAATACAGCAAAATATCAGAAAAAAAAAATAATAAATACAAAATTAATAAGCCAGATTAATAAAAATAATTAACAAAAATATAGCCCACTTATGTTTAAATTAAATACACAAAAATAGCAAAATAGCGATTAAGTCTAAAGTGAGTCAATAAAGTCATAAGTTATTTGAGCGTAAAGAGCTGCTTCTTCAGCACTTTCTCTTGAGCAGACGTCCACTGGAGCCAAATACTCAGGATGCTTATTGGGAAACCTGGACGTCAAATAGAAATCATAAATCCAACGAGCAATGTATTCTAAGGAAACGGCGATATGGTCATTCAAATTTGAAGTCAGCGATCTGGCACTGGGTTTTTGAGATGTGATGGATTCGGCATGGTAGCTGAGCTGATGATTCGTCAAGAACTCTGGATCTAGTCCAACTAATTTATACATTCCAGCTTTCAATGACTTCTCAACCACTTCACGAGCTAAAAATATAACTTGACAGACGACTGAATTCCTATCCCCCTTTTCATAGTGGTATTTGTGTACTTCTCCTAATAAAACCTCCATTGCCCTACGATCAGTGTACGACTGTTTCAGCCATCGCTTTGCTTCTTCATGGTCTGGTTTTGGTTGGAATTTTGTAAAATCATAATTAAATCGCTCGTCATCTGTACGGCCGGGCCGTGATGACGCAGAACGTGAGCGTCTTTTTGCATAATCATTCCACTGCTGGAAACGGGATGATGACTTCTGTGAAGGTCGGTACTCGGCAGGTTCAGTAGCATCCTCATTACTATCATCAGGGTCTTCCAAAGGTTCGCCTTCATCTAAACGCTCGAGTTGACGTTGCAGAAACTTGAACGCTTCTTCATAAACCTCTTTGTTAGGTTCACTGACTTTGTCGGGATGGTATTGCAAATAAAGTCTCTTCATTGCTTTCCTTCTCTCTGCCTCATTTGTGAGTAGTGATATTCGTTTCAAGTCAGCGTAAACCCTACGTTTAATAGCTAAAATAGTGTGTGAATCTTTAACCAGCTTCATGAGATTGCTTGAGTCTCCATCTTTCTTAGCAACTGCTAACACCAAAGCTTGCTCGTCAGCAGAGGGTTCGCTTTCAGAAATGACCTTGGGTACAATCTTGTACAGGTCCACAACTGATACTTCTATTACTGCATTTAATTCATCATCACCGATAGTTATCTTATACCTATCCAATTGGTCACTGCTGTTTTCGTTGGTGGTGACAGAATATAATATCCTAGCCCAAATGAAGTTTTCTTCTGTTATCTCGTAGGCAACCCATTCCTGAGGATAGAATTGGTTATTGATGTCATGCTCAAATCGTCTCATGAATTCTTCCGGTATATTTTTACCAACAGATGGAGTAAGAGAGGTGTTATCCTCATCTTCATCATTGGGATTCATGCCTCCTTCTAATAATGATACATGAACTCCGTATTCGTCTCCGAGCTCCTGCAATGAATGGACTTGGAAGAGCAGCGAAATGGGTTCGGTCATTTTGAAATATGATGTAAGGTTGTTACTGGATAATCGAGCGACTTCCATGAGAAGGGTTCGTGACAACTCTTTAAAAAACTGACGTTCACCTCTGACAGATTGATCAACATACAAAGTGTACTCGTAATCACAACCTTTCTGTTCCTTTTCCAACACAAATTTGGGTGAAGTAAGAGTACCAATTGCATTACCATCGAAACTTAAACTGGCTTGTAGTCCTTTGATCAACACAAAATCAATGTTCCTCAAAATAGTGCAGAAATTTGCAACAAATGCTGACTGCATCTCTGGATCAGGTTTAAACTCCATATAACAAACACGCATTAATTTTATCAAGATTTTTTCAAAATCTTCCAATGCTTCCAAAAAGCTTTTCGATTGACTAAGAAGTGCTACAGCTACATTTTGGGCAGTGACAGCTGTTCCAACAATCATTTTCTTCTCTAATGAACATAGAGACAGTGACCGAGGACGAACTTCAATCGGTAATGCCAAACAAAACTTCTTTCCCATTGTATAGTTTTCTTGAGCCCTTTCATTTAGTGACTTTCGGGAACTTGTATCTTCAGGGATTTCGAACAGCGAATAATTTGTCTCAGACAAGTTAAATTTAGCTGGTTGCCGGGATTGATATCTTGAACTGTCAACAAATACAAGCTTATCTGAAGATTTTAGCGACCATAATTTTCCTGTTGAAAATGGCAAATATAAAGGATTCAGTTGTTCCATTGTAGCTTGCTTCGATTTTCCTTCCTTTTCCAGTAACTCCATGAGCTTCACAATGGAATGACGTAATAGTTGAATAATGTTAGGGTCATCCGTCCGATTTCCTCCTCCAAATACAGAGTGAAGCCTCTCCAGTACATAACGGACATGGACCAGCTCTACGGTATTACGAACACCAATCATTTCAAAGATGGAACAATACCTCATGAGGTCATCAGGCAACTCATTAATATGAGGTTTGAACTGGGCATCATTCTGATCAAGCATCCTCACCACTTGAACTGGTTGAACTAAAACAACATTTGGTTGTTTGGCAAATACTGGCACACAAGCGCAGTCCTTTAGTGGTGATAAGAGCTTTGGTAAGCACTCTAGGTCCTTCAATTCGTCCAGACACTTGCTAACTACATCAAGGAGACTGAGCTGATGAGGTTTTGGTGAGCATTCTGGTTTGTAAGTGGTGAAGAGGTCGAAATTCGCGAAACGGCTTCTTGAAATGTTGACAAGATTCTCCACAATGTCTTCTACAGAAGGTGATGTTGTCACAAAGAGTTTCCTAAGCAACATATTTCGCTCTATCATTTCTTCGATGCTGCAAGCTGGTTCCCTGAATACAGGTTTGACCGTCCATATCAATGGGGCTGCTTCAATCTCCACAGACTGGTTCAGTTTGGTTAGTTTTATTCCATCTGGCATTAGCTCAAGAGGAGGAGAGCAAGGGGCTTTTATCCAATCAAGTTTAGGAACTTCAGCTATTGTAACAAAGCAAATATCTGCTATTTGTTGTAAACAATAGTCAGACCATCCCTTCGTTTTACTACTGAATAAATATTCCAAAAGGACTCTAGAGGCAGTTTTTATGTTTTCCTGTGATCCATCCTGTACTTTTGAGCAAAACTCGGTGAATAATTGAACATTAACAGTTGTTTGTAGGCCCAAGTCACAAAAGAATTCGTACCATTTATCCTCCTGATAGACCTCAGGTAGAAATATGAATGATTCAGCAAAGGTTTTAAAAATTTCCAAAGTGTGGTCACTAAATTCATGAATAGGACAAAGTTTCTGTGTTCTCGGGTGTTCAATACAATTTAGCCTTTTCAACTCATCATTGAATGATAAATCGAGTTTCGTTTGTTCGTCTAAAACATGGTTTCTGTACTGATTGATAAATTGAATACTGCGTTTCACACTGGGGTATATGTTTCTCAAGATGTATTCAAAATGCTCTTTTCTCTCATCAAAAGATAATCTACCAAAACATGGGAAAACCAAGTCAATGTATATTCGCTTTTCATCCAAACTTTTTCCAGCAATACTAGTAAAATCATTAGTTAATGATCTCCAGTCTCCGTTGTATTCCAAAAACACAACAGAATCAAACGGTGCCCATCTATTGTATCCAGCATCACAAAACCCTGAATAAGGCCACAGATAAACCTTCTTATACTTTAAAGAAGTAAGACGCCCCTCGATAGATTTAAAAATAGGCAAGCTAATTATTTGATCTTTCAACTGCTGGTTATAAATAAATCCAGTTTTCTGAAAGTACTTTAGTATATCTCTAACATGCTGACTGCTTATATCATCAAATATGTTCTGCTCTTCATGAAGATGGTAAAGGATTGTTAAAACCTGATCGTAGTCTTTTATAGTAGGGAAATACGTTTGACATGCCTCGAGCAGTCCACAATCTGACAGTGGACCAGAATTATCAATTACAGCTAAACCAATGCTGACAAATATATCATACGCAGCCCTATCAACGCTATCAAGCTGCCGCAAACATGGTGGCATAATAGGCATTGTATTGCATCTTGTACTGTATAAGTACCCATTTTTGGCAGGTGTTAATGCCCACATGCTCAAGATAGTTTTCTGGTGATTCTTTAATAGAGGATCGCATACAGAGGTCAAGCACTCCCACAGAAGTTTCAAGTTCTCTAATCCAATGCAAATACCATTTGGGCCACTGTTGTTAACTTTATCTTCTAGCAATTTATCAGGTAAATTAGCCTTCAATAAATCCTTTATATCTGGATTAAAGTTAATGTCGTCTGTGACTAGGAAATATTCCGAACTCATCAGCGTTGTTCGACACTCTTCATGAAGAAAACTGGATAAGCTGTTCGGGAACAAATCGAAGTACTCAGATTGAATTACTTTGACAAAACAGCGCAATTTATTGTCAGCTGTTAAAAGAAGAGGATGACCAAATGGAGGATTGGGAAATTGCGTCACTATATGATCAGGAATGGTAGCCAACATGTATAAAATGAACTCGCGGAACGTCACAGCATTCTTGAAAGGGGTATCTTCTATGGAGCAAGGAAAACCCTGAGGGATTATTTGATCATGAAACGAGCAATAAAAATGGAAAACAGACTCTGGAGTTGCTATTGATGGCTTGGTTTCATCTTCAGTGATGAGGTTTGTATAGAAAATATGGGGAGCACATGTTAAGGTCATGTGGATACGTCTCAACAAAGAAATGACCTTCTTTTTCTCATCCTTTTCTAAGTGTGGTTGGAAGTAAACCTGCTTAAATGGATCTTGCTCATTTCTTAAACTGTTCCATTGAACTTTAACAGTGGATACTGGTTTCCCATCTTCCATGACAGCATCCTTCTTGGAATGGATTTCCACTGCTAATACTCCAGCATTTGACTGCCAAATTCGTTGGAATACAAGTTTTGCCATTCCTAAGCAGTTGAGTGGCTCCAAATGAACATTTCTGAGTCCCTTCCATGTTGGAAACAAACCGTAATATTTATTGATACAGGCCCAAAACTTATCTTTGTTCGTGTATTCCTTATCCTTTACAACCACACCTCGTGCTTCAGTCATAAAGCGTACATAGGAAGATGCTATGGCGTCAAATAACGAGTTATTCCAATCTCTTTTATCATCGACAACACCTTTATCACTACCAGTCCACAGAGCACGGCGATTACTACTCAGCACAAACTGTCCATTGATATGAACTGGGAGACCTGAATAAGTTTGTAGTGGAAGGAAACAAAACAATTTTCCCATTAATCTTTGTGATACATTTACTGGAGTAGCTATTCCATGCTTTGGAAGTGCTTGATCGATATACCACCATTTTTGTTCAGTAGTGCATTTTGCAATGTCTCCTACTCCTTGTTGAATAAACCAGTCTTCATGATATGTCTTATAACTCGGTGAGGGTGCTGGCTTGACTAATGAAGTTACCCAAGATGATACATAACCTGCTGGCTTTTTATCAGCATCATCCTTATTCAATTCAGTGCAATCCAAACTAATTTGATAATTAAACACACGTGGTTGTCTATTCTTCTTAAATCCTTTTAGGCACTCAAACATATCGGCACGGCTTTTAACAGCAGCTGAATCCATACTGAGTTTGTACTGACATTTTAGATTGAATCGTTCATCTTTATCAACCACGTAATAACTAAACTCAGTGATGTGGTTCAAGAAAACAAGAGATTCTTTAATTTGTAGTGCCCAGTCATCCAGTTTCTTCTCCATAGCGTCACCTGACAATTCCTCTGTTAACACCTTCTTTTCTACAATTTCTGAGTTTCTGATGAGTTCTCTAGTGGATCTCAATGGGAAGCGGAACAATGATCCCTGGTTTAGCTCCATGGGTTGATCTTTAAGTGATACCTGAGATTGGAAATAAGCTGCTCTTATGTCAGACATCACATCCCAAAATTCACCATCTTGTAAGCCATTGTAACGTCTTCCTGGATTGAGTGCATCTGCCCCAGGAGCATATCTACAGTGAGGGTCAAACACACACAGTGTCTTACCACCACTAATAAAGCTAGGACAGTCTGTTAGATGGTATACTACGTTAAATCCAATACCAAACTGGCCAATGGAGTCTGAATCATCTCTTTTCGATCCAAGACCTAATTTCTGAATCCCTTCAATGTCCTTCTCTTTAAACTCTTCATTATTCCACACTAGTAGAGCTGGTCCTTGGAGTTCAGACCATTCTTTTGATGGCAAACGCTCTGTTTTATGCTGTCTCTTGTCAAGAATAACACACATTTTGGTAGCACCAGCATCGTCAGCATTTTGTAACAGTTCCTTTAGTACAGTTGCATCCAATGGATAGTCACGAAGTATATTTCGTATTCGCTGAGTCAGTTCCTCTCTTTGTCCAAACTCAATTCCCCCAAACCTTGAATTTTCAGCTGTATATTTCTCTAAGAATTGACCTCGAATAGGCTTAACTCCCAGAGCAAGTGCTATTTCTCTTGTAAGCACCTTGTGAACCAGAGTGGAATTTTCATCAACGGGTAGCCATTGCGAGTCATTAAATGAAAGGTGTTTGGCTAACATAAGAGTATTTTCAGCACTTGGTAGGATCAAAGGTGATGCTTCACTGGAGAAATTTTCAAAATCATCCTTTCCATAGGTGTTTAGTTCACTAACTATGGCTTTCACTACTTTTTGGTGTGCTTCATTGAGTTCCCCATCACCAAGTTCTTGATGCATTTCTCTTAAGGTTTTTAATAACTTTTCAATAGTGAACTTCTCCTTTATGCATAAAGCGTTAATTAGTAACTTTCGCCCTGATAATATTGATGGTAATCGGTATAGAAATGGACCATTTTCATTCCATTTGGATGCTATATTTTCTGGATTCTCAAAAGAGTTTCCCACCCAAATGAACGGCTTTGATTGGAATTCTGCTAAAGCAGTACCAGTTACTGTGGACTGAACACTCTCTGATTCAACAACCGTCTGACGATAATAGCTGGTATACGATGTGGAGGACTGAGATTGTTGCTGCTCAATTTCTGCTTTAAGACGGTTTTCAATAAATTCATAAGTCATTCGACAGACGTATTCAATATGTTTAACATCATCATCAGTATGCTGTGACTCCAACAATTGCTGATAGTTTGCTAGTATATCACCTAAGACTGCGTTATGGTCTATCTGAAGGGCACGAAGAACTGCATTACTTATTGTGCCACACCCTCCCTCTTCAACAAAACAGCTATTCACTAGTACTCGCTGTGACCCTAAAAGCCAGCATTCCTTCTGTATGCTAGAAGTTCGTTTATAAACTGAATATGATGTTGTAGGAGATGGATAAAACATATTAGCAGGTGATGACAGATCCATTCCAGCTCCTTTCCATGATAACATGTAACCCTCTGGGGGTTGAGCCACTGGAATGAAACAAGTATTTTTTAATTCACAGAATGAAGGATTGGAAGCATAATCCTTGTCACTGATATTTTTTTCAATAGTACTAGTTTTTAACAGTATTGAAATTCTCTGAAGAGCTGTCTTACTGTCTGTTTGGTACACAGCTGGAATTGATCTGGCACACTCTAACACCATATTCCATGGTAAATGTATTGTCAATAGTCCAATATTAATCATTAATTCATGTACTGCTGGTCTATCACAAAACATGGATATGGGAAATACCTCACTGTTCTTGTCGAAAAGCTTCTCCAGATCTGATTTCGGGTCAACAAGCTGCTGAGCCTGCTTGAGTAGGACACCATCAGGTGTTGATGGAATACAGGGATGATTTCTGAGAAGTTCAGTTAGTTCAGAGCTTCCCTGACTAGCTATCTCACTAGCTGCTGTGGTGAATATATTGAACAGTAGCTCGTTACGAGTTTCGCTTTGATCAGAAAATATCTCAATACTTTCAAAGAAGGTGGAACAGAACTCATTCTGACCAAATACAGCAATAGTAATATTATGTAAGATAGACACAAGTTTGTGTAAATACTGTTGAGGGATATCTACGACAGAAAGCTCCATGATACTCAAGCAATTAGAGACACATTGTGGCATGCTAGTTGAATGCACAGTAGACAAGATATCGTGAGAAAGGAACCTGGTCTGCCTTAGGGTAAACCATTCATTTGAGAATTTGGAAAGAAACAATGGTGAGTCTACCAGTGTCTGACATAACGGTTGGATCATCATTTGCCAAGGATGCTGAATCGAATTGCCAAGAGGCATTAGTGTGTGGCAATCATAATTCACTAATTTTACAAAAATCTCTTTCAGCATTGTTAATAGCTCACAATATGCTGTCTGGATAATTGTCACCATCAGCTGTTGGTTCCACCATTCTCTTGAATCTGAAGGAGTGTCTGATGAGCCACTTGTCCATATTCCGCTGCGATTGCTCATGACAGCAAAGTTAGCACTAACATGTACTGGTAGACCAGTAGGTATAGATAATGGAAGATAACAGAATACCGATCCATCCACTGGTACAACCTGATATTGACCAGTAGGGGTTTTACTCAATTGGCAAGCCACTGATGCTGTGGCCGATTGAGTAGTTCGGTCATAAATATGATATATATCTTCCTGTTCAGTACTGGAAACAAGCCAATGCTCTGTAGCAGTGTTGTGGGTTTGATAGTTCGTAGTGTCTATTCTCAATAAATTCCTTTGTGGCATTAAACTAGCTGAGGATTTTTCTATGACTATTTCTTCTGTTGGTTTGGTTTGTCCAGAAGATATGGTTAAAAATCGTATTATCTTTATATTGCTTAAAAATAGTAAAAGCAGCTTACCATTCTTTTCCAAGTCTTTCTTTATCTGGTTAATCATTGTTAGCGTATACATCGTGGAGCTAATCTGACTGGTATGTTTTCTGAATGGAAACCGAAACATTGTACCCTCATACTCGCATGAGGCATCGAATGTGAAAAGCTTTTGATACGGAGCCAATTGGTTGGTTTTAGCAACATATTTAGACAAGTATTTGATTTTTTTACCCGGCTGGTTTTCATTTTTAACAATTCCTTTCAAATGGGAGAGTGTGGGGTCAAATATATAAAGCCATTCTCCACTAACAAATGATGGTACATCAGTGATATGATAAACTGAACAGAAACCAACTCCGAACTTGCCTATCTTTAGTGGTTTGTCTTTCTTTGTTGCTCCAGCTAGTTTAGTGATGTTTGTGAAATCCTCCTTTGTAAACTTAGCATTGTTGTGAACCACTAGGGCTGGACCATGGCTGTCAGCCATTCCTTTGAAGAGTAACTTTTCTTTCGTGTGCTCACGAGAATCGTATAGAATGTTGACTTCATCGGCTTCTGCATCGTCAGCATTCTGAATCATTTCCTTTATGATGGTAAGCCCATCCTTGTACTCTTTCAGAATATTGCTCAGTCTGGTTGTGAGGGGTTCGTGCTGTCCTGCATCTTCAAATACTTCACTGGTAATTTCTAAATGGTCGCTAAGAGGGGTTACGCCCAATTTTGGAGCAAGATGACTAATGCAGGAATCAATAAGAGTATAATCGTCATCAATTGATTCGGCTATTTCACGGAGTACTTCATTATCGATGTAAAATACCTCGTTTACAGGAGAGAGCTTTGGGAAAGTTGCTTCGCTACTAATAGGTACTAAAATGTCTTCAAAATTGATTTTATTTTCAACTACCCATTCGAGTATATTTTTAACTAGTGCCCATGCATTTTTCGCAGTTAAAACGCAGTTATCATCAGATATCACTGAGATTCTTTTCAAAACCCACATGATATGCTCACTTGTTATATTATTGTGGACACCATGACGACAGAGGAAGCTTTCATAGTTCTTCATGTTTTTAGGAAGGACATAAATAAAAGGTTCTAAACTACTGCTGAATAATGTACTCGAAATCGCACACATTTCTGGGATTAAGAATTCTTCTCGACTTTCAACCCAAACCCATTTTTCTTCTGAACTCAAACTTACTTTACAGTTGATCGAATTTAAATATTCATAAGTTTGAAACGAGATTTGCTGTAGAATTGCTGAATTGATTTCGTCCTCATTCTGAATGACATGCTTGAAATGTCTCACTACACAGCTGCTTAGGTTGGCTCGTGAAGATTGCATAAGCCTCTGACATATCAATGGAGGAATATTCTGGACAAACAGAGCTTCAGATCCAATTATTCTAGGATCGATGTACAATGACCAGTAATCAACTGTATGGGGTAGGACTATTACATTACTTGCATCAAATTTAGTCAATGAGCTATTGTGTGATGAGCCTCTCCATGTTAAACAGTTCGGATAGTTGGATGGCCTGCTCGAAGCGATGGGAAGTAAAGCACGAGATGCAGCTAGCTGACATATTGCCTCACAAAGCGTCTGTTGGTGCCAATTATTGTGGCCCCAAACTGATTGATTCAGCATATTTGAGCACTTTCCTCCTAAAACCTCCATTAAAGCTAATGCTCTACTGAATGCTACAGCATTGTTCTGGACAACTGATCCACCATAGTACTGTGACACTGTAGGCATGTCCTGAGCTACTTCATATAACATACTTGCTGTGATTGAGCTCAAGCCTTTGAGACCACATTGTCGTAATTCATAGAGATAATTTTGTGCGTATATGCCTGACGGAAACACTGGCTTACCTTGGTACAATCGACAAAGAATAGCTTCACTACGATCGAACAAGGATGAAGGAGCCTCACAATTACCATTTTCAATTGTGACGAATTTTAAATTCGCTAAAACATCACTTAGCTGGTTTTTCTGGTAATGAAATTTGTTCATGTAAACACGAAAGTTATTGAGTATACAGATCATTAGGTCATCGATATTTCGCTGAGGGAATGTTCCATTCTTAATAGCTGGGAAAATAATTGTCTCTAGATAACTTACTTCATTAATAGCTTGAACGTGATTAGGTACCTTATTGAGTAAAGATTGGCCAGTTTCAAATATCAATGGATGAGACAAGAGTAGCTTATCACTGAAAAGAAATCTTTCATTTCTTACAAGTGCCCTTTCTCTGTTACTGGGCTTGAGTTGAGTAACAGAGTAACGAGTGGTTTCCTGAACTACAGAAAAAATGGCCAATGCACAAATTTTGTTCGTGTGATGTGTACTGAAATTTAGCATTGATTGGAAGAAGTTTTGAATAGCACTACATTCGTCATTGGAAAACTTCAAATGGCCAATCACATAAGCATCTGAAAGAGCATCAAGCACATCACTAGCATTGAAATCATATGTGAAACTACCTAATTGGTTATGGCTTAAATAAGGGAACTCGGAAATGCATAAAACATCCGTACCACATTTTTCAAGACCAGTCCTCAAACTGTGTTCTAAATGCCGGTAAATTGGTACCTGCACAATACAAGACTGTTTACTGAGATTACGCATACTTTGAACACCACTAGCATTCTTTACTGGAACAATCAATAAATTGTTAAAGTACGCTAGATTTCGTTTTCCGAGCCACGTCCAGAATTTCTCTAGCTGAGCCAAAGACCAAGAATGTGGATTAGATTTAGGAACCAACTCAGCCACCTTTACCTCAGTAAGAACAGCAAGCTGTGTGTCTCCACTTTTAGCCACCTGTTCTAATAAAGAGTAATGTGAATGCTTAATCATAATGTGTTCTAGTCCAGGGAGCAGATCATGAGGAATACTGGAGGAACAAACAAATACGTCAGCTGTCTGCTTTACAAAATATCTACTGCACTGCACAAACTTACTAAACGTGCCATTTGCTAGTGGGATTAGCTCTAAGCCAGCTAAATCAGAGTACTTCTCATCAGAAAGACAAAACTTTAATATCACCAGCTTTTCATCTTGAGGCAGATTGCTGTAATATGTATAGTATAGATTTGTTTTTAAGAGGTTTCTCACAAAAGAAGGAGAGATTTTTGTTAATACACCAGAGTAATACAAGTCAAGAACTCTCCACTGGTTAGAATGAAGGCTCACCAGCTTTGTTCCAGTAGAAGAAACAACCCTAGTTAAGGTTTCTGGAAGACGTTCGTTCTCAGGAATTAAAACTGCGTTATTCAATGATATCCATTCACCATCACCAGTTACTCCAGTGTGTACAATGGCATTGTGAGAGTTTAGCAATATTTGAAACAATGGTTGTAGTAGCCCTGCCCAAGGAGTATGTGTGACACTGGATATAACAGGCCAACAGTTATACACTATATCAGGTGATATTGAAGGGACCTTAATAAGCTCCTGAATCAGACGAGCATAGCAGTGTGGAAGACACCTTTCTACAAGAAACCTGTTCCACTGACCTTCATCATCACCTTGACGTTCCTGAGACTCCCAGTTGAGTGACCTGCGATTACTACTGATAGCAAATGTACCGTTAACGTTGATAGAAAATGGCGCCCTGTCTTCGGTTGGCAAAGGAAGGCAGCAGTATATACGGCCACTGTCACAAAGACCACTTTGACTTAATTCGTAAGCTGTACCGACCCATGGAATGACATGCTTCTGCTTAGCTAAAGCGATAACGTCATCATTTTCACAGCCTATCCTGTGAACTACTAGCCATTCGTGGTTTGATTTGCACCCATCAACTTCAATTTCAATTTTAAATCGAGTTTTATCACAGATAACTTCGTTTGAAAATTTTCCTGAGTCTTTTGGAAAAATCCGTTTGGCTTTTGTAACTAAAGCACTCTGTTGTAGTTGGTGGTTTGCTAAATTAGCTGGGCTAATAGCTACCTTAAACTGGGTATGCTGGGACCTATCTGATAATTCTATAACTTCAATCGAGCATACAGAACGAAGGAACAGCAACAAATATTTGGCTTCAGCTTTTAAAGCTTCTAACAATTGCCTAATACCATTAGCAGTGCATACATTGGGGGATAACTTGGAAGGCTTATTACGTAAAGGGAAACGAAACAATGTCTTACCCATAAATGACTGATGAGGAGAAAACCCTCTTACAGCGTGATACGGTTGCAAAGCTACTGGACACGAGGACTGTAAAGCCGTTAATTTGTACTTCTTCCCTGATTCACCCCGCCAGATCTCTTCCTGTGGTTCCAAATATCCACAGCAATCTTCACTAATGATGACAGCAAGATCTATACACGAAAAAAAAAAAAAGAACTCAACACTAACATTAATCCCATGGGGCAGCAGGTGCTGGGCTAAAAAAGCAATAAGTTGTATAATAATAAAAAGAACAGTTTATTCTATCCTACACCTATATGCAGTCATGGCATATAGGTAAATGGGCCATCATTAAAAGTAAATAATTGAGCTGGAACTAAAAAAAGCATATACAGGAACTTTAATACCGTATATCGGATTATTTTCAATTGATGGAAATTTTCGGATGGCTGACTCTTGTCTGAAATTAAGAAGCATGAAAATTTCACACATACAAATAAATCTGAGCACAAGCACTTGGTTAAAAGGGGAAAAAAACATTACTTCATACCTGAGTAAGGGTTAGTTTAACGAATAGAAGCCTGGTCTTATACTAAAACAGGTGAGAAAAGCAGTAAAAACAGAACAGTGCGTGTTTGTGTGTAGTTTATTAATTTCGATTATTATTAATTTTGAAAAAAGCTAATTATCCGAAAATTTCCAGCATTGAAATTTAAAATTCTGAAAGTTAGATGCAGTTGAAATATACCTGATATACGGTAATACCGTAATAGGCCAGCAAAGTACAGGAACTTTAGTACTTTAATACCTGAATAGCTATTGTATGTAAATTCAGCATACTGAAGTATAAACAACAAACTATTTTTAAGCACTTTACATTATAAACTAGTCCTGTCAATAGTTACATAGCCTTATCCATGTTGATACAGGCACAAAAAAAAGAGATACAGGCTTGTATAGCATAACCGTATATACAGCTGCATGCTCATGTATATGTCAATACTCAGCACAGTATATAGTATAAGCACAAAAAAATGTACACTTTTTTTATAAAACCAATCAATTTACTGCTATTTCACTAGAAATATAATGGATAAAACTTGCTAAATAGATTCACTACCGATTACATGAATCATAAATATAATCATAAGCTGGATATTGAATTACCAATAATGGAGTATTTCAATGGAACTGCATGTATACTTGAGTATATCTAACTATGAATATCATTATAACTACTAACCAGTAATGTGATACACAGAATTGAATCCTATTCCGAATTTCCCAACTTTATGGGGATTTTTGGCTTTCCCACTCTGTTGTAGGTTCTGTATGCCATCCCAGTCCTCTTCCTGAAATGGAGCGTTATTGTAAGCCATAAGAGCTGGTCCCTGGAATCGGTCCAATTCCTGCCGGGCTACATCACTGGGCACTAGTTGTTGTGGGAGTGTTGACAGGTTACGGCAATCCAAATAAAATGTGACCTCAGTGGCACCTGCATCATCGGCATTCTGTATTATTTCCTGTCAAAACCACCAAAAAGGGGGGAGAGTTGTCAACTACTGAAATATAGTATTATATGCCTGGTACTACATATATAGAGTCACGTGAGATAATGGATTAACAAATAACGATAATTGATTTACGATATACCTATCTGTATTATTACAGTAGTACTGAAAATGTTTAGTGAGTTTATTATACTAAAATTGCACTATATGTGACAGGCAATTGGCTAAGTTCAAGTAACATGTGATAGCAAGGGCGTATAGTCAGCCATAGTTTTTAAAAATTCACTAAAGTGAAATCAATAGCTATATCAAAAACTGTTAATCGATTCTGACACACGCGTTTACTTGGAAAATAGAAATATCCATTGCCTACATTAAACTGCTGTAAAATTGCTACATGTACTGTAGTGTAGGAAGGAATGCCAGCATACCTTGAACACTTGACCACTAGGGTATTCTCTGAGTATATTCGTTATTAGATGATATAATGGCGGTCTTCTTTGGCCAAAATTGTCTCCTTCTAATGCCATACTAGATCAGGATATCTAATCAGGAATACTTCTTCAAGCTCTTACAACTAGAGAACGTCCGACGTTGAGTCGTCGGAATGTATAATGCAGTCGATGAGTCGCACGTGAACGCCAATCACTATTCTCAAGTACTATACTCCGGCTCCTAGCTCCTCCTCCTAAGGGGGCGGAGCTGGAGGAGGTCTAGATCGATTGCAAGCAGGGTGGGTGGGGCTCGTACGATGCAGGTTTCTGAGCTGTTAGACCTCTATGCATAGTATAACACGCTGCATTTGACCCATAGCTAGCTGCCATCTATCATGCACCAATACAGTTCATCATTATGCCAAGATTCCAATCTCACTAGATCTATACATGCTGCCTCTGATTCATCATTATGGCCAAGATTAGCTGGACTCTGTTGTGTCAAGCAATTAAGGAATACCTATAAGTACATTCAGGATAAACTATGAATATCATTACCAGTAAAGGTGACTAGTGGTATTATAGGAATTTAGAGTGGTATAATATAGTTCCACTCTAACCTATTTAGCTACGTAGCTACTGTATTAGGTGTAATATTAAACACTACATACAGTCCCCTTGGAGAATAACATCACACAATGCATTAGACACTGGCATGCCTTTAGAACTACATAAAATAGTGACAGGAATGTCATGTACTTAATGCACTAGAATATGTATATAAGGTATAGTACACGATATGTACTAATACTATATCTTAGAAGCTTATTAAAGGGTATACTACCAATCGCCCTGTCATCTTATAGAGTAATATACCTACTATACACATGTATAAGGTCAGATACCTTATAAGGATAATGGTTGTTAGCGTGTACTATAGATACCTTATATGTACTATAGTTTATGAGGGTGTGTAGGGTGGTGCCATAGTACAAATACTCAACTATTTGTATACAATAAGCTAAATGAGATATAGTTCCCTGCAATTATATAGGTGTCCAAGTAACCCGCCATACGCGTTTTCATGTCAAGTCGATGCATCACCATGGATTTTTTCCCTTTTTTTTATATCATTTCCGTAGAAATTAAGTATTGTAACTCAACTGACCCGAATACAATTAAAATTATAAAAAATAACCAAACCAAAGTATTCAAAATAATACTGTCAAACCGCAAAAGAAAATGAACAACATAAACCAAACCAAAGCAATTAACACAAACCAATATAAACAAAAATAAACAACACTATAACACTTCCATACATATCCATTTAATGTGCCATAAGCAATATTATACTATATATAAGCATAAATAATGAATTAAACACAAAGTATATCTGTAGAGTCTACATAAGTGAACTAATGAAATCCCAAGTCATTTGAGCATTTTCAGCTGCTCTTATAGCATCCTCTTTAGTGCAGACATCCACTGGAGCCTTGTATTTTGGATGCTTATTCGGAAACCTTGAATCCAGATAGAAATGATCAATCCAACTGGCAATGCCCACTAAATCAACACCAGGATCACTCTGTGTTTGAGAAGCTATGGCACTGGCATGACAAACAAGGCGATGACTTGCCAAGAACAGTGGGTCTAGTCCAAATAATTTATACATTCCAGCCTTTAGTGCCTTTTCTATAACTTCGTGAGCTAAAAATAAAATCTGACAGATGACTGACTGTGTGTTCCCTGTTTCATAGCAATAATATGGCTTGTAATGGTGTTCATGGGCTAATAAGAGTTTCATCGCTTCACAATCATTGCCTGACTGTCTGAGCCATCGCTTTGCTTCATCTTCGTCGGGTTCCTGTTGGAATGCAGCCTCATTCATTGGCCTGGCATTACGTTTTTGTGATGATGCATTGTTTTGTGAGCGTTTCGGTACATATTTATCCCATTGGTCATAATATGCTTGCGTGGATTGACTTACAACAGACTCATTGGCATTTTTGTCAAAATTGTCAGGGCTTTCCAATGGCTTGCCTTCACGAATACGATCGATCTGACGCTTTAGGTAATGGAACGCTTCATAATCATCTTCATTTGGGTTATCAATTCTATCCGGATGGTATTGTAAGTAAAGCCTCTTCATTGCTCTCCTCCTGTCATCTTCATCTGTGAGCTGCAATACTTTTTGCAATTTAGTAAAAATTTCGTGTTTGATAGTGTGCGACTCTTTATCCAGTTCAATGCTGTTAGTATCTTCTAAGACCAAAGCTTGCTCACCAGCAGGGGGTAAAATCTTGTACAGGCGCAACTGTGATACTTCTCTTTTCTCATAATTATCTTCACTAAATTTAACCAATATCATGTACTTTTCATATTGGCTATTGCTGTTTCGGCCATCGGATTGATCAGTGACAGGATACAATATTTGAACCCAAATAAAATTCTCTTCCGAAACCTCGTATGCAACCCATTCCTGGGGATAAAGTATGTTGTCAGGGTTATTGTCTAATCGGCTTCTAAATTCCTTTGGGATATTTTTACCAACAGCTGGAACAAGTGAGGTGGTCGTGTCTTCATCCTCTTCATTTAAATGTATACTTCCCTCCATCACTGCACCCAATGATAAATCAAAGTCATATTCATCTGCAAGATCTTCTAATGTATCAGCCTGTAAAAGTTCTGAAATGAACTCAATCATCTTCAAATATGATGTAAGGATAGTATCAGATAATCGCGCGACTTCAATGAGAAGGGTTCGTGACAGCTCTCTAAAAAAGTCTTTTCTACCTTTTGCCTTGTGATCGATGTACAAAATGTACTTATCTTGCTCTCTTTCCAAGACGAATTTGGGAGAAGTCAGAGTGCCAATGATTTTATCCTTAAAAATTAATTCAGATTGTAGACCTTCAATCAACACAAACTCAATGTTCTTCATGATTCTGCTGAAATTAACAATAAATGGTTCAGGCTCGGAGTCAGCTTTACATGGCAATCGCTCAGTAAGTAGCATTTGTCTTAACATCATTTCACAATCTTCGACCGTTTCCGAAAAAAACAATTTTGAATTACTGAGAAATGCTATATAAATATTGTGGCGGGTACTGGTGTCTAGAGGTAGAGAGCAACCAACATCAGTAAGTCTGTTTTCCAAACAACAAAGTGACATTTGCTGTGGTCGAAGTTTAGTTGGTAACAACACACAAAATTCCTTTTCATTCAAAACCCTTCTAAGGGCGGGGTTACTGTCTGTGGGATATTTGGGAATTTCAAAGAGTGAGTAATTGCACCCTACCAAGTCAAAATTTTCTGGATTCCTTGCTCGATACCTTGAGCTGTCAACAAACACAAGCGCTTCTGAAAGTTTCAATGACCATGAATACTGCCCTACTTTGAATGGTAAATACAAAGGATTCAATTGCTCTACTGAACCCTGTTTTGTGCTTGCTTCTTCCTTTGACAGCATCTCATACAGCTTCACGATGCAGCGGTGTATAAATTGAATAAAGTTAGGATTACTGGTTCGCTTATCACCTCTAAACATCAAGTAAAATGTCTCCAATAAATGGCGGACATGAACCAACTCTATGGTATTACGGACACCAATCATTTCAAAGATGGAATAATAGCTCATGAGGTCCTCAGGCAACTCATTAATATGAGGTCTAAACTGGGCATCGTTTAGATCCACGAACATTTTTACCACTTGTATTGGTCGAACCAAAACAATTTGATGTGGTCTGGCAAATACTGGCACACAAGCACAGTTTTTCAATGGTGATAAGAGCTCTGGTGAGTATTCTAGCTTCTTCAATTTCTCCAGACACTTTATGACTATACGAAAGAAACTGAGACTGGGCTGATCTACATTTGATAAATCTTCTGGATTGTAAGTGGTGAAGAGATTAAAGTCTGCGAAACGACTATTTGAAATGTTGACAAGATTTGCCACAATGTCCTTTGCAGAAGGTGATAAAGTCACAGAGAATTTCTGAAGGAATGCTGCTCGATCATGGATAGTTTCTTTCAAGACCTCTAAAGGTGGTTGCTGAAATACAGGTTTGACCGTCCATATCAAAGGGGCTACCTCTATCACCACAGACTGGTTCAGTTTGGTTAGTTTTGTACCAGCTGGCAATATTTCATGAGGAGGAGAGCAAGGGGGTTTAATCCAACTGAGATGAGGAACACTTGATACTTTAACAAAGCTAATATTTGCTATTAGTTGTAAATAATAGTCATCCCATTTCCTTGCCTTGCTACTGAATAAATACTCCAAAAGTACTTTTGAGGCAGTTTCAATGTTTTCTGTTACATCGTCTGCACCACTTTCAACCTTTGAACAAAACTCAATGAATATTGGAACGTCAACAGTTGTTTGTAGGCCCAAATCACAAAAGAAATCATACCACTTCTCTTCCTGATAGATATCAGGTAGAAATATAAATCGTTTAGAGAAAGCTCTGAAAAAATCGATTTTGTGATCGCTAAAATCAGGAATAGCCTCTAGTAGCTGTGTTTCGGGGTTTTCAATACATTTCAGCTTTTTTAAATGGCTGAGAAAAGATAAATCAAATTCTCTTTTTTTCTTTAAATGCTTGTTATATGGGATGATTTCATCGCTATGCTTCACCTCAGGATGGATGTTTTCCATGATGTATTCAAGATGGCTTCTCCTTTCATTGGACGATAATATATGAAAACATGGGAAAATTAACTCAATGTAAATTTTCTTTTCGTCCCAAATTTCTCCGATGCTGCCAAAATTCCCGGTTAGTGCCTCCCAGTCTCCACTGTACTCCAAGAACACAACTGATTGATATGATGCCCATTTGTTGTATCCAACATCACAAAACTCTGAGCGTGGCCATAAATAAACTTTTTTATCCCTTAAACTAATTAACGATCCCTCAATTGATTTGAAAAGAGGTAAAGCTAATATTTGACTTTTTAATTCTTCATTGTAAGCAAATCCAGTTCTTTGAAAATATTTTAATATGTTTCGAACGTCACTGCTGCTCATATTATTGAATATGCTATTCTGCTCTTGAAAAAGATGGTAAAGAATGGTTAGAACTTGATCGTGATCTGTTATTGAGGGAAAATATGTTTGGCATGTTTTAAGTACTTCACAATAGGACAGCAGACAAGAGTCATCAATTACAGATAATCCAAGTCTGACAAATATGTTGAATGCAGCTTTATTGACACTAAGGGCATCAAAATCAAGCATTGAATCAAAACATGGCGGCATAACAGGCAACGTATTGCATCTTGTACTATATAAGTACCCATTTTCGGCAGGTGTTAATGCCCACGCACTCAAAATTTCCTTTCGGTGATAACTTAACAAAGAATCATCAGATTGCAAGCACTCCCAGATAAGTGTCAAATCCTCTAACGTAATACAACGGTTCTCTCCATTGTTGTTCACTTTATCATCACACTGAAGGGCTATAGGTAAATTAGCCTTCAACAAATTCTCTATAACTGGACTAAATTCAATCTCGTTTGCAACAAGAAAGTATTCTGAATCAATTTGTGACTCTTGAAATACTTCATGAAGAAAGCTGGATAAACTCATTGGAAACATTTTTGAGTGTGTAGATCGAATTACTTTGTCTTGTGGATCGAAACAGCGTAAGACATTGTCAGCTGTCAGGAGGAGAGGACAGCCAGATAGCATTTGTGGAAATTGCTTCTCCAGACTATCAGGTTCAGCTACAACCATATTGTCAGTTGTCAGGAGGAGAGGACAGCCAGATGGCACTTGTGGAAATCGCTTCTCCAAACTATCAGGTTTGGCTACACTCAACATGTACATAAAGAACTTATGGAAAGTCTCAGCAGTTTTAAAAGGGGTGCTTTCTATAGGACAAGGACAGCCTTGTGGAATTATTTGGTCATGAAATAAACAATAAAACTGGAAAACAGACTCTGGTGTTACTATGAATGGTTCGATTTTATCTTCAGTGATGAGGTTTTTATAAAAACTACTACGAGCACATGTTAAGGTCATATTTATACATCTCAGTAATGCTATTACTTCTTTTTTCTTCTCTGTTTCTAAGAGTGGTTGGAAGTAAACCTGCTTAAATGGATCTTGCTCATTCCTTAAATTATTCCATTGAACTTTAATGGTTGCTTTATTCCTTCTCATGGCAGTTTTTTCCTTGGAATGGATTTCAACAGCTAAAACATTGGAATTGGCCTCCCAAACTCGTTTGAACACAAGTTTTGCCATTCGAAAACAGTTCTGGTCCAATTGATCGTCTTTTATCTTCCACATTGGAAACAAACCATAATATTTATTGATACAGGCATAAAACATATCTTTGTTTGTGTATTCTTCATCCTTCACAATCACACCTCGTGCTTCAATCATAAACTTCACATAGGAAGATGCTATAGCGTCAAATAACAAGTTATTCCAATCTCTTTTATCATCAACAACACCTTCAGCACTGCCAGCCCATAGAGAACGACGATTACTGCTTAATGCAAACTGTCCATTAATATGAACTGGAAGACCTGAATAAGTTTCAAGTGGAAGAAAGCAAAATAATTTTCCTTTGAATGCCGCTTGTTTATGAGATACTTTAACTAAGGCAGCTAATCCATGCTTTGGAAGCGCTCGATCACTATAGTGCCATTTCTGTTCAGAAGCAGATTTACTAACGTCACCTACTCCTTGTTGAATGAACCATTCTTCCTTATATGTTTTGTAATTGGGTGAGGGTGCTGACTTTAAAAATGAAGGAAACCATGATGATATACCTTGTTTGTGGGGTAGCACTTCATCGTCATCACCGTCATCATCTACCTCCACTTCAGAGCACTCCAGGAATATTTGATAATTAAATACACGTGGTTGTCTGTTCTCTTTAAATCTTTTTAGGCTCTCAAACATTTCAGCACGGCTATTGGTAGCAGCTGCATCCATACTAAGTTTGTACTGACATTTTAGATTGAATCGTTCATCTTTATCGATCACATAATAACTAAACTCAGTGATGTGGTTTAGAAACACAAGAGCTTCTTTAATTTGTGGTACCCAATCATCCAGTTTATTCTCCATTGTGTCACCTGACAATTCTTCTGCTAGCACATTGTTTCCTATAAGTTCTGATTTTTTGACAAGCTCTTTAGTGGATCTCAATGGAAACCGGAATAATGATCCTTGGTTTAGTTCTTTGGGTTGTTGTTTAAGTGGTGGAGATCGGAAATAAGCTGTTTTCATATCAGACATTCCATCCCAAAATTTATCATCTTGTAAGCCATCATAACGCCTTCCTGGATAGAGTATACTTGCCCCAAGATCATATCTACAGTGAGGGTCAAACACACACAGTGTCTTGCCACCACTAATAAAGCTAGGACAGTCTGTTAGGTGATATACCACGTTAAATCCGATACCAAATTGGCCAATGGAGTCTGAATCATTTCTTTTCGATCCGAGACCTAATTTCTGAATCCCTTCAATGTCCTTCTCTTTGAACTCCTCGTCGTTCCACACTACTAGAGCTGGTCCTTGGAGTTCAGACCATTCTTCCGACGGCAAACGCTCTGTTCCATGTTGTCTCTTGTCAAGAATAATACACATCTTGGTAGCTTTGGCATCATCAGCATTCTGCAACAGCTCCTTTAGTACAGTTGCATCTAATGGATAGTCACGTAGTATATTTTGTATTCGCTCAGTTAGATCCTCTCTCTGTCCAAATTTACTCCCAGGTTTGGTGGCATATTTGTCCATGAATTGACCGCGAATAGGTTTGACTCCCAGAGCCTTAGCTATTTCTTGTTTCAGCCCACTATGAACAAAAGTTGAATTTTCATCAGTAGACAGCCAGCTCGATTTGTCACATGAAAGATTTTCGGCTAGCATAAGAAAATTACCAGCACTAGGCAGAATCACTGGTTCATCCTCATTTGGCTGAAAATCTTTAAAAGCATCCTTTCCATAACTGTTTAGTTCACCAACTATGGCATTCACAATTTTAAGTTGTGTCTCATCCAGTTGGTTATTACCAAGTTGTTGATGCATTTTTCTCAAAGTGTCCAACATCTTATCAATAGTGAACTTCTCCCTTATGCATAGAGCACTCATTAATCGCTTTCGCCCACTTATTATAAATGGCACTTTATACAAAAATGGACCGTTTACGCTCCATTCCATTGCTATATTTTCTGGATTCTCAAAGCATCTTCCAACCCAAACTGACGGCTCTGATTGAAATTTTGCTATGGCAGTATTAGCCACTATAGATTGAACACTCTCTGGTTCAATGACCATCTGATAGCTCGTATATGATGTGGACTGAGAAGATTGTTTTTCAATTTCTGCTTTAAGATGCTTTTCAATAAATTCGTAAGTCAGTCGACAGACGTACTCAATATGTTTAAAATCATCATCAGTATGCTGTGACTCCAACAATTGCTGATAGTTTGCTAGTACATCACCTAAGAGTGCGTTACGGTCTATCTGAAGGGCACGAAGAACTGTATTACTTATTGTACCACACCCTCCCTCTTCAATAAAACAGCTATTCACAAGCACTCGCTGTGATCCTAAAAGCCAGGATTCGTTCTTTATGCTAGAAGTTTGTCTAAAAACTGATATATCATAAGAAGTTGTAGGAGAAGGATAAAACATATTAGCTGGAGATGACAGATCCATTCCAGTTCCTTTCCATGACAACATGTAACCCTCGGGGGGTTTAGCCACTGGAATAAAACAAGTGTTCTTCAATTCACAGAATGAAGGATCAGCTGTACAGTCATCATCATCTTCATCGTCACTGATAGTTTTTTTGATAGTTTTCAACAGTACTGAAATTCTTTGAAGAGCTATTTTGCTGTCAGTTTTGTACACAGCTGGAATTGACTTGGCACACTCTAATACCATATTCCATGGTAAGTGTGTTGTCAATAGTCCAATATTAATCATTAATTCATGTACAGCCTGTCTATCACAGAACATGGGTATGGGAAATACCTCACTGTTCTTGTCAAAAAGCTTCTCCAGATCTGACTTCGGGTCAACAAGCTGCTGAGCCTGCTTGAGTAGGACACCATCAGGTGTTGATGGAATACAGGGATGATTTCTGAGAAGTTCAGTCAGTTCAGAGCTTCCCTGACTAGCTATCTCACTAGCTGCTGTGGTGAATATATTGAACAGTAGCTCATTACGAGTTTCCAATTGATCAGAAAACACCTCAATTTTTTCTAAGAAGGTGGAACAAAACTCATCCTGATCAAGTTTAGCAATAGCAACATCACATAATATTGATTCGAGTCTATCCAGATGTTGTTGAGGGATGTCTACCACTGGAAGCTCCATGATACTCAGGCAATCAGAGACACATTGTGGCATGGTAGTTGACTGCACACTAGTAGACAAGATATTATGAGAAAGAAACCTGGTCTGATTTAGAGTAAACCATTCTTTTGAGAATTTGGAATAAAACAATGGTGAATCTACCAATGTCTGACACAACGGTTCAATCATCATTTGCCAAGGATGCTGAATCGAACTGCCAAGAGGCAACAGCATGTGATAATCATAATTCACTAATTTTACAAAAAGCTCTTTCAGCATCATCAACAGCTCACAGTATGCTGTCTGGATAATCGTCTCAATCAGCTGTTGGTTCCACCATTCTCTTGAATCTGAAGGAGTATCTAATGAGCCACTCGTCCATATTCCACTACGATTGCTCATGACAGCAAAGTTAGCACTAACATGTACTGGTAGACCAGTAGGTATAGATAACGGAAGATAACAGAATACCGATCCATCCACTGGTACAACTTTATATTGACCAGAGGTTTTAAGCAATTGGCAAGCCACTGATGCTGTGGCCGATTGAAAGGTGTCCTCATAAATATGATATATATCTTCCTGTTCAGTAGAAACAAGCCAATGCTCTGTAGCAGTGTTGTGGGTTTGACAGTTTGTGGTGTCTATTCTCAATAAATTCCTTTGTGGCATTAAACTAGCTGAGGACTTTTCTAAAACTATTTCTTCTGTTGGTTTGGTTTGTCCAGAAGATATGCTTAAAAATCGTATTTTCTTTACATTGCTTAAAAATAGCAAAAGCAACTTACCATTCTTTTCCAAGTCTTTCTTTATCTGGTTAATCATTGTTAGCGTATATATTGTGGAGCTGATTTGACTAGGATGTTTTCTGAATGGAAACCGAAACATTGTACCCTCATACTCGCATGAAGTATCAAATGTGAAGAGATCCTGATACGGAGCCAATTGGTTTGTCTTGGCAGCAAATCTTGACATGTATTTGATTTTTTTACCTGGCTGATTTTCATTTCTAACAATTCCTTTCAAGTAGGATAGAGTAGGGTCAAATATATAAAGCCATTCTCCACTGACAAACGACGGTACATCAGTAATATGGTACACAGAACAGAAACCAACTCCAAACTTACCTATCTTGAGTGGCTTGTCTTTCTTTGTTGCTCCAGCTAGTTTAGTGATGTTTGTGAAATCCTCCTCTGTAAACTTTGCATTGTTGTGAACGACTAGTGCTGGACCATGGCTGTCAGCCATTCCTTTAAAGAATAACCTTTCTTTCGTGTGCTCACGAGAATCGTACAGAATGTTAACTTCAGTAGCTTCTGCATCATCAGCATTCTGAATCAGTTCCTTTATTATGGTTAACCCATCCTTGTACTCTTTCAGAATATTGCTCAGTCTGGTTGTGAGGGGTTCGTGTTGTC
>JAYJLX010072928.1:8108-26079 GCA_036873525.1 Chalinula nematifera
CTGCTTGCCAAACCACAGAAACAATGCCTTGCCAATAGCAGGAAATAGCTTCATAATAAAGAATTGACTCCATCTATGATACCATAACCACAGCAGTTCTTGATCAGCAAACCTCCATGCGTGTTCATATAGGCTCTATACTATAAAATTCGTTTGTCGTAAAATGGCTGTAGGTTCTCAATAATATTGTGTTGGAGAAACAATTAAGTTAATAATAATGAATAATTATAATGATTTCAGTAAATTGAGAGCAATTAAAATTAAAACTAAAATAATATGATAAATACTGAGTTATTTTATACCATTTCGCATGAAAAAAAAAAAAAGACAACGGCGACGGATGTTAATGAGGAGGTCTTGAATACAACCTATTATTAATCATTATAAACAATAAACAACCTGGCAACCCGTGGGGAACAATGACATCATTCAACGCAACACTTGGGGAAAATTCCTTTAGCTCCATCTTGAAGAGCACCGTAATACCATTCATCATTGACTACATAAAAGAGACAATTCACAGCAAACATGATCTCAAGAATATGGCTAATTTGGAAAAGGAAATCATTCCAAGAAAATTATTCACCCAGACAAAACAAATAGACTAAATTATGAGGTTAACTAGTACAACTATGGACACTTTGACCTGCCCTACTCTGCTCTACATATATGCATGTATATAGCCATGGCTTACAAACCTGTGTTAATGATTTCAATCTGATCTCCTTTATTAAAGGAGAGTTCATCCTCGAATTGACCTTTGTAATCACTGACAGCTGTCACAGTGTTTCCAACACCATTAGATGCATCATCGGTCTAAAACATGAAAGAAGAAAAGAGTCATAAAGCATACAAAAAAAGGTGCTGTCTATAGTATAATAAAGACGCAGTAATGGAGGACATGGCGAAAGCTAGGAAAGATAGACTCACAGATTTATCATATGCCCAAACAGTCAATCTAAAGCCATCTTCGAGATCAGATAGGGCATGCTTCAGCATTTCATCACTTTCAATTTCAATTAAACTGTCAGTTTCACTGATTCTGTGCCTTTAAATTAATAAAGAGACCGAAACAACCCATTAAATAACATTGAATAACATGGAATGATAATAATATAATAATTCAAACGATGATTCACAATAAACAAATTACAATACACACTGTGGGAAATTTTTTTTTATAGCTGCGAATTTTGAAATTGATATTTAAAATTGACTAGAATACAACTAAGAGAATCTATATTGTACTGCTTCAATTAGGTGAACTAATCATAGCTCTACAAATAATATATAAACTATACTACGCCAAATGATGGGATGATAACGATTCCCTTTAGGTGGTTCTGCTAAGGGTGCAAATTAAAAACCACCTAGGATGGTTTACAATAACAAGTACTAATATTTCAGATTTACATGACACCACCATTAAAGGTTTATACACTCAACGTGCAACATATTATTATATGCCATATACACAGTATATAGCTAGCAGTACTACAATACAGTGGAACCTCTCTTTAAGGAACCTCTGTATATGGGAAACCTCCGTACTACAAACAACTGTATTTGGTCCCACAGTTACATAGAAAATAACCTCTATACTAAGGAAACCTCTGTAATATGAACCATTTTTATGGCTCCCCTGAAGTTCACTATAGAGAGGTTCCATTATATACATGTATGTATGCGTGTATGTATGCATGTATGTATGTCCATACCATACCATATAGTCATACTGCCTTCAGATCTCTCAAACTTCTTACACACCAACTCCATCAGCTTCTGTAACGGAGTACTCTTGGATACACGAATGGCTCTGGTCGAGGTATAATGGATCTTGACAGTCACTGAATCGGCCGAGGGGGAGGGGGAACGGGCTCCAACGGATACGCTACGTGGTTCCATGTCCCTGGTAGGGGAAGGGGTGGCGCGAGTGTTAGTGGAAGTTGAAGCACGAGGAGGGGGTGGGGCCATGGTCGGTTTGGGAGGACGGCTCTTAGATTTGGGGTCTGTAGAGAAAATAAATGAAGCATCATCAACTTATAATGGAGACAATTATATCGGACCTTCAGTAGGTTTTGGTTGTGGACTAGTACTTCTAGCGGACGATGGAACGGGTGAAGGTGAAGGGCTCTTGTCCAGTCCCTCCCTTTCCTTACGTTTCTGTGCTCCCACAAACCCTGCAAACTGATCCTGATCAACAATGGATGATACCACCTAATAAAGGGCCAATATACAAACACACATACTAAGTGATATCAATGTTGTCATAATGAATGGCTGCATGAACCTTGGCCTTCCCTAGGAAGTCCATGTTTTGGACAACATTTGTCTTAGTCCTTGGGGGCACAAACAGGGTCGCTGATTTTGGTAGCTTATAAGGCAGGAATGATTCACCACTCTATAATTCAATAACAATAATACATCAAGTTATGCTGCTTGCAATTCAATAATCACCTTGGCCTGTTCCATTCCATGCTTTATGACCTGATGCCTGCTTTCCGAGCTGTCAGCTGCAGCGGAAAGGGCCTCATCAAGCTGTCGAAGAGCATCTGACTTCCTTCCCAACTGGTATAGTGCATACGAACGATTATAAAGAATCTGTGAATTAATTACACAGAAAAAATAAATTAATTAATTGATTTAAAGGGAAAACATTACGTTTGGTTTCAGATTTGATTATCGAATAGTCCCCTAGTTGAAATAGTATTGTTGTAGCTTACACAACTAATAGCAGCCATGCAAATAGAGTCAATAATTGATGTTGTGATGATTAGCCAAGCTCAATAAGTACACCTACTCTAATACTACTACTATTACTAGATTATAATGGTGTGACTTTAGCATGTATTATAGTATATACCTCACAAGAGTATAGTTTATGCATCAGTCCAAGCTGCTTGTAGTCTATTAGTAGATTCCCTCTCAAGTTCTTCATAGACATGTCAAAATCTGCTATGGCTTTTTCGAACCTATTGGTGTAAATATGGTGGTGTACGAGATATCATAGATATCTTCAAGCGTCTCCATATTATTTTCATGCTAATTCACTTTTTATTCAATAGACTGAGGCAGCCACGTTGGAAGAATCCAATGGCCAAGTGTGGGTCCTTTTTAACACAGGCATTTAAGTTCTACAAGGAGGGGAAGCTCAGTAGTGAGTTTATAATAAGACAAGCAAAATAAGAACACACATTAAATTGCTCAGTGTTAGGCTGTGTGTGTTTGTGAATGATATAGTCTACTCACGTCTTCTGCTTCCGCAAGTTTTCCAAGGCGCAGGTACATGTTTGCAATGTTGAAATAAATCCTCGCTCCAGGTTCTGACATTCCGGTGAACTTCCTTATCGCTTCCTCATATTGCTCTTTCTCTCCCAAGTCCACCCCGGCCTTCCAAGACTCGATCATATCCTTCAGCGACATATTCGTTGGAAATATTAGATATCAGATGCTTACTGAAAAGAGTTTGTTTGCTCCCCCGGAGTAAATAAAAATAAGCCCTTAGAATCTCTATTTTTATGTGGATGAAGCTAGCTAAGCTAAAGGAAAGGAGCTAGGATATAGGGAGGAGGAGCAGACATTCTGTTTAATTAAAATTAATTATAATTTTTAATTAACTAGACTCTAGACTAGAAAGATTTTTTACGTGCGCGTGGGCGTTGACAAATGTAATGTAACCATGGTAATTAGTTACCCGGACAAAACAGCACGAAAATCATAAAAAAAATGGAGGAATTGGCCAAGGAGTTGGTTACTCATACAACTGGCAGCCTCTACAAAGGCCCATTGAGCAATCAAAAGTCATAACGTGTTTCTTCTATAAATGCAGTTATCATTTAACTCTTTTCCTTAGGAGAATGCATGGAGTTGGAGTATTCAACTTCACCACCGGAACGCGATACGAAGGAGAATTTAAAGACGGCATGTAAGAGGACACTAGTTAATGCAAATCAGTTTAATAATTTATCATTAGGTTTCACGGCAAAGGAACTCTCTTCTTCCCAGATGGAGGAAAGTTTGAGAGTACGTGGGAAAATGGACGGTGTCTTGGGCCTGAGGATCCCAGCTCAAATGAAGTTGGTGTATTCTACACCTTTTGGGATACCACCTTCATTATTTCTGTTTTCTTCTATTCCTGAACAGCCCGAGTATACGTTCTCAGATGGACTCAAATACGAGAGCTTAGCTTGGGACTACTGCTCTGTTGAAGACAGGCGGTTCCACACTGAGAGGTGTGATGCTATTTTACCGGCAGGTTTGGCTCCCATCCATTCCAACCAATCATATTCTAGTTTGTGTGTATGCTTTTAGGAAGGACACAGCTGACCAATGACCTCTCAGATGTTGACATTCCATTGGGTTGGTATGATTGCGGTGATGGATTGTATAACCCAAACAAGAGGGTTGTATATAGTTATAACGATAGCAGATTCATCAGAAATGCAGGTAAAGTATTACAAATACATTGTAACTGAAGGTATTGAAATACTGTACTGGATTTTGCAATGGGTTATTAACTTGCAAGTTTCAACATAAGCTTAACAACTTTCAATATGCACCACTCTTTATTAAACATATGAGCCCTAATAAGTTCCAGCTGTATTATTTTTCCTTGTATACTTTCTCATTAGGTATGTTTCCATTGTTACCTGCTAGTTTCACTTTATTATTTTTATTTTAACCCTTTTGTCTTGATAGATATCGAAGAACATGATTGGATAGTCAGCACTTGTAGGAAAGGCGTGACTCGAGCCGAGCAGCTGGACCCAGAGACCAGATTATATAAAATAGCTAGTTAAATTACGCCAGCGTATTAAATGAATTATTAATCAAAAAAATAATTACGTCACTTTTAATTACAAAGATAAGCAGTTTGTTAATAATTTTTTTTTTAATGAAAAAAAAAGTTTTATTAAATGAAGCAACTGAAGTAGACAATAATAAATGAGTATCCATGGAAAGTGGACCAATATCGGTCACACACACAAACACACATATCTACTGTACAGCTGCTTATCGATACTATATAAATACATACAGTACATGTATAATACAATAATATTAAATATAATTGCAACTAAAGAGCATACAAAAATACACAGAGAGAAAAGAATTGCAAATTATTATTGTTCATAAATTTGTTTCACCACATTAACGCAGCAACGTTCTCATCCTGAACCACTGCCACTGTCTCTTCTTCCTTATCGTTTTGGGGTTCATCTTCCTTGGGTTCCGGGGTAGTGGTCGTGTCACTAGAGCTACTACTAGTATTGTCATAACCATTACTGAATGAGCCTAGACTGCCACCCATTCCACCACCCATTCCGCTCGTATAAGCTGCCATGAAATTCCCTAAACTAGGCATTCCTCCAAACGTGAAGCTTTTAGAGCCCCCTCCGCCCCCACTAGAACCCTCGCTACTAATTGAGGATGACCCTGTCCCGTGTGTGGGTGACGAGATTCCATTATACTGTGACATACTGTTACTTGTGTTCTTGGGTGGAGATAGTGACGGGTGTAATGGTGTAGCTAGCTCGTTAGGGTCAGCCACGCCCCCATCGGTTCCTTCTAGCTCTTCATCCTGTTGTATTTCGTGGTAGTCCTCGTATGAGTATTTGGGATATGTGAATTCGACTGTGAGACTGGCGTTTAAATCAGTATCACTCCATGACACACGCCTCATCTTTTTCTATTAATAAAAATAAAATAGATTATGGCATTTATTGTATATAAGGCTAATCATATGTAAGGCTAATTATTAGTTCTATTCTAACCTTTTTCGGTTTATCTGTTTCACTTTTCAAGGGGGAAACTGTCTCCTCTGCCTCTATTCTTTCCGTTTCCTGAACAGATTGTACTTTGGGTTGAAGTTGAGTGGACGTCGTCTTTTGGTCATTTCGTGTAGCTGAGTTTGGTCGATTGACATGTCTCAAGCTCTTTCTAATATCAGCGAGGGGGTTTACTTCTTCCTTTTCTGGTTCTTTGGGGGTTTCTCTAACTGGGACAGAACGAGTGGGTGGAGTCCATAATGGCTCGGGTAAGGGGTCGTTCTTTGGTTCTTTCTTTTCTTCCTTTTCCGGTTTAGGAATGGGTGCTGTTCGAGTCTTTACATCATTCTTCCTACGTAGAATTAACACTCGTTTCCACTCAGGAAGGTTTTTGAAATCCGGATCATCCTCTTTTATATCAGCCCATTTACTCTTCACCTTGAATACAGGAGGCCTCAGTTCAGTGCCTTCCTTGCGCAACAACTTCGGCGATTCCTGATCCTTGTTTTCTGACGAGTTAACTACTTCTGGTTTTTGGGGTTGAGATGATTCTTTCTGGTTGGTCTCGTTTGATCCTGGACTGGCGGGAGGTGATGATGGGAAGGTTTTGGAAACTGGGGAAGATGAAGTTTGATTCTTAGATACGAGAGATGATGAGTCTTGATTAACAGGTGCTGACTCTTTGGGTGGCGTCTTGGTTAGAGGAGAACCACTTTCGGCTTCTTTCTGTTGATGTTTTCTACGTATCAACTCCTGCTTCCATTTTGGCAGGGTTTTAAACTTTTCATCATTGACATCAATTGACATTGCCTGAGCTTTCACCAAACTAGGTCTGTTGGGCCGTCTCGGTGGGGAAGAAGTGTTGTCTTTGGAAGGTTGCTCGAACTGTCCCACTCTCCTTGTCTTATTGCTGGTATCTGGATCTGAGGGTTTCACTGTATCTTCAGGTTTCTTATCTTCCTCTCTGTTAACAGCTTTCAGAGTCCCCGAGTCAGTACCTTTTTGCTCATCTTTCTTTTGTTCCTTTGCCTGTACTTTCACTTTATCAGATGCTAGAGTATTACTGGTCTCAGTTACCTTTTTTAATGGTATGAGCCTTTTGAATACTGGAGGTGATGGTGCTTGCTCTTCCACTGGCTCAAATCTTCCTTTCATAGTCTGGGTAATACTGATTTTACTTCCGGCTCTTTGACCAGGTTTCTGCGATATTGCCGTGTCCTTCTGTACTTCTATTGGTTTATTACTACTACTGGGAGTAGTAGAGGTAGTAGCAGATTGAGTAGCAGCTGTAGTCGATGTTGAAGGTGTTGTCACTGTCGTGGGCTTTTCATCCGAGTCTCTTCGCATTCTCGCCTGTTTCCATGCCGGTACCTTGGCTGGTACAGATGATTCAGTGGCTGGCTTGGTCTGGGTTGTGGTTGGCTTGGTCTGGGCTGTAGAGGTAGCGGCTGATCCATCGCCTTCCTTCATTTTCATCATGGCTCTCTTCCATGGTGGTAGCGACGCTAAGTACTGCTCCTTTTCTAATTGTTTCTTTTTCTCTGCTTCTTCTTGCTCTTTCTTCTTCTTTAGAATAGCCTTTTTCCACTCTGGGACAGACATTTTGAAATGGAATTTAAAATAAAAAAGAACAGAAAAATAAACACTGCAGGAAAAATTGAAACAAGCCAAAAAGGAGCCACACCCAAACACCCGGGTCGGTCAGTGGGCGTAGCTAATAATTAATCACGCAAAATTTTAACCAAATATGGGTTTCAAAGTTTTGAAAATCTCAAGTCGTGAATAACCATTTGACCCCCTCCATGCATCCTTAGTCTTTATTGGAGTTCATAGTCTAGTTATACACATGTGTAACAATAATCATGAATTCATATCAGCAGATTGTATGTGAGCAACACCGGTTGATGATGTTGCCAAGTCATTGTTTATTTCACCACCTCCAACGGGTGGGACCAGTTCATTACACTCTGCTGTGTCCATTGGAGTGCTTTCTTCTTTGTTAGCCGCAGCTCCTGGTGTGGTGTCCATGTCGGGAGCTGTAGGATTGGTAGTGGATGGACCAGATGACTTGTCTTCATTGGCAGAGGTCTTTAGCTGTTTACGATTGGCCGCGGCTTGTTTTTTATCCTTTTGGTCTTTTTTATAAACTAGAGGCATAAGGAAAGGAAAACATAAACAAAACAAATATATAGATATCTATTATTGCTATGTTCAGTGTGGTGCCAAGCTAAACATACTTTCGAGTGAGGCTTTCAATTCTGGGACAAATTCTTCCAATTCCAAATCAGTTAGTGCTTGGAATAAATCATTTGGAAGAATTGTTTTCCTCTTTGCCTTAGTTGCATACGAATTGGCACTATTGGATTAAATAATTCACAATAACTTTCATTAGATTAGGCTCGTACACACAAACTAATGTGATATTAACAATTGAATTGATACTGAGGCAATATGTAAATACGATTATTTCAACCATATCCACTAAAAAGCATTGAGTCCACAGAAAATTTTCTAATCATTGATGCTCTTAAATACTATTAGCTTGCACAGAACCCCCTGGCTAATTAAATACCAGTTTACATACCTGGCAGTGGCGTACAGTATAAACACACTGGCAGCTCTATTGATGGCTGTTTTAGCGTCTTTTGATATATTTACCCCATCTGGAATCTATCGAAAACAAAGTAAAAACGTTTAAAAAAAAAAACAGATATAGTTTATCTCACAGCATCTTTGATGATTCTCGTAACAGCACTTGCAGGTAAGTTCAAGTCCTCAGGTTTCTCTGCCATTTTATTTTTTTTTTATCCAGCTGCTTGAGCGCCCGCCTTCTTTCCCCGCGCGCGCGCAATTGAAATGGGCGGGATATTCTAGTTAAGAAAATAGGCGGAGCGCCTTAGTTATTAATCAATTTTTTATGTGACTCCACATCGCAGTTTTACTGCACTCATCACGTCCATCTTCCCAGACTTCCTTTCTTCTCTCTTCATCGAGGGGTCCAATAGTTGGACAAAATTTCATACAAGTAAGAAATAATCTTTCCTTTGTGAAATACCTTTCAAAAACCACTAACTTTGAATGGTTTAGAAATCTTAATTTCGAAAGGGAATCAAGAAGCTATAGACCCCTCATCTCTCTTCACCACACACCATGAGCAGTTCTGAGGAAGTGTCTTGGATATCTTGGTTTTGCTCTCTCCGTGGAAACGAATTCTTCTGTGAGGTAATGTTACTGAGCTACTGAGAATAAGCTCCAGCTGTTTTAACACCCCTATCACTACTCTGTTAGGTTGATGAAGACTACATTCAGGACAAGTTTAACTTAACTGGACTTAATGAGCAAGTGCCCCATTATCGTCAGGCATTGGATACGATATTAGACTTGGAACCAGGTTATTAGTTGATAAATGTTTAATTATTAACCCATTTCAGGCACGATAAATTATACGGTCTTGTTAAGCTACATAAATACTTATAGTTATTATACATTAAGGCTTATCCTAACCCTTATTGACCCACCCCCCTTCTTAACTGAGCTGGAGTCAAAGCAGAAGCAAAATTTAAAATTAATTTTTTTTATCTATAATGTTGTGTACTCGTTGCCATTGCACTTCCAATTGTAATATCTGTGTGAACCAGCCTAGAGAGAGAAAGAATGATTTCCTTTACTGTTTATTTAGCCTATTAGTGTTCATAATAGTTAGAAATAGTTGCCTTTGTACCCTACATAAATACCCTATGTTGTATGAAAGCAATTGTTTTGCCTTTGGGAGTATCATGCCAAAGAAGGAAGGGGTGTGGTTTCATAAGCAACACTTTACTGGAATGTATCTGATACTCGAAAAAGTTAAGTAAAGCTAACTATGTGTTCAATCGAATCCACCCTCATTATGTGGCCTCATTTCAAAGAAGAAAGGGGATGTGGTTTAGTGACACAAACCAAATATGCTTGTTTGAGGTGTTTTTTTCTTTTTTTTTTTTTAGACGATGAATTAGAAGATAATCAAAGTGATTTGGTGGAACAAGCGGCCGAGATGCTGTATGGATTGATACATGCTCGCTATATATTGACAAATAGAGGACTAGCACAAATGGTAAGATAATATAAATAGAACTTCCTAATACGGGAAACCTTTCAATAATGAGACATTGTTACTATAAATAGATTAGCAATACAAATGGCTTCAATACAATATTAAACTGTTGCTATAAATAGATTGAAAAGTACCAGCAAGGTGACTTTGGGCATTGTTCTCGTGTCTTTTGTGAAAACCAGCCCGTCCTACCAATAGGTATTAAACCAGCCACGCCCATAAAACGATGTTCATTTTAATTTATCCTCATTAATAAAGGTCTATCGGATGTCCCTGGGGAGTCAATGGTAAAGCTATACTGTCCCAAGTGCTGTGATGTCTACACACCTAAGTCCTCCAGGCATCATCATATTGATGGGGTCTATTTTGGCACTGGATTTCCCCATATGCTGTTCATGGTACATCCTGAGCTCCGCCCACCTAAACCAACAAACCTTTTTGTTCCAAGGTTGTTATAAGTAATATTGTATGCTCAATGTAGCTTTGTTTAAAATATGCCACTTATATAGTTGTTCTATTGCACTTTATGTAAATCAGGTTATTAATATTCTGAAAAGCTAATTCACTTATTTGTAATAATTGTTTTTTTTTGTGTTTCTGTCTTTCATTAGGTTGTATGGCTTTAAGATTCATCCATTGGCTTATCAACTTCAGTTACAGGCTGCCTCTAAGAGCAGATCCGGGAATCCTTCCCGCCCTCGCTCTGTCAAACAAACTTACAAATAATTAAATTTGTGATATTAATTTTGTATGTAATTAACGTGTGTATAATGTACTGAATTCAGCTTGTGTTGTTGACAGCATCTGCTTATATACTGCCTGCCATGCAACAAAAGAAAAAAAATGCATACAAAATATTATATATATACATGTTATTCACCTGTACCGTTTGTCTTGTTAAAAAATGGAATAATACTAGCAGAGAAATGGTATAAAAAGGGGTATTTTATGGCATCAATGCCTGCATGAGTTTACTTTCTTGAAGACATGTTCACCAGCCAACAGTACAAAAATAATAATACTAAGCAAAAATACATCAGAATACAAATCGTTAATTTTATTAAATTTTAAAAAATGGAAAAAAAATTCTTGTCTATTACAGTTAAAGTGTGACCATTATTTTGCAGATTAATATGTCTGTTCACTGTTTGGCGTATTGTTGCGTATAGTCTCTTGCTTTCCTCTCAAATGATCTTCGATCGCTGGAATATTGATCGGCGGCTTCCGTATTTAGAGGATCATCAAAGTTAAGTAGATCAGTGAATAAAGCATTCAGTCCCCATACAACATCTTTCAGTGTTCTAGTCGGTAACCATCCAGTTCCATCCATCGAATGTTCCCTTAAGATGCTCAAGCATATCTTGCCATCTTCAGTGATGTTTGGATGCCATATACGGGTATGGCAGTTTGCAATGGGCGGGCGTAGGTTGTAGTCTGGTGGTATTTCTATTATGAATGTAAATCGTCCTCCCTTCCAGTAACCTTCCTCTGGTTTAATGATCACTGTGAACTGTCTCAGGTCATCCACATCTTTGAACTCCAGTGAGCAACTCGAGGGTAAGACACTCTGAAGGTCTGATACTTCTTGAGTGAGGAATTTGCTACGGACAGACATTTGTTTCTTAAACTCTGGAGGGTTTAAGGCTTCTTCTGCCTTCTTTTCAGCATCTTGTTTCTTCTTTTGCTGCAACTTGAACATGATGAGGCCTTTTCTTTTGGAATTAGCTAGTGGGGGGCGTGGATATTAAAATTTTATAACTGTAATATTAGGTGACGTCACATTCGACTCCATCGATCGCATCGATCAGCAGCAAAGAGAAAGTAGGAAGAGGTCTGTGCGTTGTGTTCAGGCGATTTTCTTTAGAAAATGGCATTAAAGGAGTTAGTTTCTCACCGTAAGTATCTCCACAAACACGTTAAACACAATGATGTTAAAATTTGGATGTATTTTAAAAGGAATTTTGGACGACATCCTTGGTAAACTCGCCAAACCCGGGCAATGGAAGGTGAGCCCATCAACCCGCCTTTATTAACTGCTAACCAGCTATTTATTTTAGTCGTAACCTGGCTAAGTGTTACCATATAATGTTATTTGTTTATCTGTATTAATATGCAATCATTATATATATATTAGTGTAATACAGTACCCAAGTTGCACTTCCTTTGTTGTCCTCTAGGTCCTTGTATTGGACAAGACTAGCACTCGTATTGTTTCTGCCTGCTGCCGAATGCATGAGGTTATGGAGAAGGGCATTACAAGTTAGTAATGACCATTTAGAACTCGGCTATTTACATTTGTGTTTGTGCAGGGGTGGAGTGGGTGTGGTTGGGCTTAGGGGGTGTGGCATTTGAGAAGATTAATGCACACAAGGCTTCCTATGTCTTACGTGTATTTAGTAATTATGATACTATTCAGGAGAAAGATAAACTTATCAAGTAGTTATTTTTCCTTTCAGTTGTAGAGTCTCTGGAAAAGGACCGCGAACCGTTGCCCCACATGGAGGCCATATACATCATGCAGCCAAATGAAGAGGTAAACCTGTTTTTTTTTTTTTTCGTTCAGCATTTTTGTATCTTTTTCCAAATATTTTCATGTCTCTCTTTCTCTCTTTCTGTTTATTTTTCATCATTGATTGTTATTATTGTACCCTTTGCTATCAGAATATAACACGTTTGATTGGGGACTTCCAAAGGTCAGTCGACCCCAAGGGCCTCTACAAGGCTGTTCATCTGTTTTTCACACAGAGTAAGACCATCTACGAATGTACTGACTAAGCTATTGAATTTGAACTATCATTTGACTACGGGTAAACTCGCACATTTTTTCCTTTCGTTTCTCTCTAGAGTGTCCACCAAGCATCTTTACTAAACTTTCTCGAAGTGCTGCCTCTAACAGTTGAGTTTAGCGATTACTTATTTTTGCTGGTATTTTTCCCTGTTCAGTTGCTTCATTATTATGTTTCAATCAATTTGTATTAATTTGCTTGCTGTTTTTTTATATCGATAGAAATCCAGACCTTGCAGGAGGCTAATATTGCATTCCTACCCTACGAATCCCGGGCGTTTACCCTGGACTATCCAGAATCCTTTGAGAGCTATTATACCAATGAGTACAAGAGGAAGGATGAACTGTTTGATGAATTTGCTGATCAATTGGCTACTGTATGTGCTCTACTCGGGGAATACCCTGCTATTAGAGCCTGGAAGTGAGTATAAACTTGGGGGTGTGGTCAGGGGTGTGGCACTTTAAGTATTGTAGTCTGTTCTCATTAGAATCCCATCTGATAGTATTGTCACATATACATGTATGTGTGTGACGTTGAATTGTGCAATGTTTTAATATAATACTGAAATGGTATTTGATGGGCAATACTACAATTCTAGCTTTTCTACAGTAACACTTAAACTAATGGTTCTAAGTTCTACCACAGAAGTAGTTTCATACCCAAACTAATCATGATACAAGCACTTAGCAATCATTAGAGTCAGGGTAGACTATGGTATTTGCAGTTTAGTGATCTAGAAAATTTAAAATCCTCTTTGCATGTGTCGACAGCAATAAAGCTACAAGCATATGGACTACAAGGGGCTCTTTAATGTGAACTGATTCTTACTTTCAGTTTAAGTCGAAGTAATGTGAATTAGCAGCTTGTCTTTTTCCCTGGATTGGTTGCTGTTACTATAAATAGATAATGCAGTACTAATTATAATGATATATGGTATGGTAATCACATCATGTTGTTACACTATCCAGCATTGTATAGTATGGTAATCACACCATGTTGTAATTAATTACACTATACAGCATTGTAAACATGCTTGTAACTAGCTGTTGCAATCCCTAGAGAGAGGGAGAGAGTAAGAGAGGTCAATGTCTTCCCTTCCCACACACACAACAGATTCACCTAGCTTGCTTTGTAATGTGACAGTTGATTAAGCACTATGCATCATCTCTCAATATACATGTATAACAGTAATCAGTGTTTAGTGTATGTGTACGTGCTATGTGTGTGAGTGTGTGAGCGTGTGTGATGGAACATGTGATCAATATAGTGGAGGTATAGTTTATTGTACTTGGAACAAGTTGTCACTGATTGATTATATATGGTATGGTATAGTATACTATACAATAGATATAGTAACATTAAGTATAGCATATAGTATAGCAAGCTCTATGCAATACAACAGTATACAGTAGAACCTCCGATTGTAGACCCTCCGAGGAATTAGGGACGCAGTATAATAAACCTCTCAATAAAGGACACTTGTCAGTGTCCCAAATAGACTTGTCTAATGGATTTTGACCTCCGAGAAGAGGACAACCTCTCTATAAAGGACAAAGCACCAGTTTATATAGGGTCCCAAAGTGTCCTTTATTCGGAGGTTCCACTGTAGTATGTTATAGTATATAGCAGACTCTATACAGTATTATCAATAGACCTACATGTACATGTAGTGGCATTCAATGCCATAAGGGGGAATTGACTTTATTTTAATGTGTTTTAATGGAAGAATGATGTTCATGTATAAACATTACTTAAGAAATACTTGTAGTTTATTCTGGTACAATATGCTTGTGGTTAGGTAGGGCCAGCAGTTACTGACTGCTAGCTGTTTATGTGAAATGTTGTACTATATTGAGAAGGATAATAGTGCTTTCTTTTGACTAACATATCTTTTCTTTTCACTCTCCTTACCTTCGTTATAGTTAGTCTAGTTAACCTTTTTTTAATAATTATTTATAACATCCTGTTTCTTAATTTAGCCACACCCATTTTAGTAATTTAACCACACCCATCAAATTGTTATTGTTATTTAATCTTAATTAATAAAGCAACAAACTTTACTAATGTTAATTAGTTAATTAATAATTAAAATTTGTTTACTACAGTGATGGTGAGAACAGATGCCGCCAATTAGCTGGTAAACTGCAGGACAAGTTGGATGCATGTAAAGCTGATAAACCAGACATTGGAAAGGTAGGAATATACCACAGGAGGGTTTGAATTTTATAACTGGGTCTGAATTTTATATCTGGGGGGGGGGGGGGGGGTCTGAATTACATTTCATGGTTAGGGGGGAGGGGAAGGTGCTATAGTTGGTTCTAATGTGATATTCATTTCACATCCAATTAACATTACTTGTACCTCCTGTGGCGCAAACAAGTACAGCATCCCCTGAAGTAGTGTAGACTGAATTTAGCAGGTTTACGCTTAATGGTGCTATGGTGTTACTAGACGTGCACACCCAATTACATGATGTTGTTTACATGAGGGAGGAAAAGATTCGTTATCATTTGGTAATGAACTCCCTTCCCTATTACGACATCAGGTTAATATATGGTATATTGTAATGCCGTATTTAAAGCAGTGACCATATATTGTTATATTTTACGTGTACATATTCATGTATTCTATTTGTTTGTGGTTTCACTTTCTGGGTTGCGTTTTAGACTAAACAAATTCCCTCTAATCAATGCCAAATTGCCACAACAACTAATGCCAAAAAGAGAAAGTGTTTTCCACAGTATTGAGTAATTCCATTACTCAATAGTGCCGGTACATTTAAGTACCGTTTTATTTTATTTACTATTCTGGATATTGTTGTTTATCAGCAACTATATTGATGTGGTTTATTATGTTTTTTTTTTGTTTTGTCTTACTTAAATCAGAAGGTCGAGACCTTTTGCAACCCATTGAATTAATATTTTGCTACTATGGAAAATGTTATGATTATATTACAAATTTACAATGGTTTATCAAATGCCAATGTTATTGGATTACAGCACTTTAAAACAGTATTGTACATAGTTTATGCATTAATTTATACATGGCTCATACTCATTCTGAGACTGCCAGTGTCTCATACCTGCCTAAGCAAGTAGTCTGTAGTACTCACAACTGTTTACATGTATTATGAACTGTATCTGAAATACAATACAGGTTTTTTTTACTTAGTGAAATTATATTTTTTTTCATCATGTGTAGTAGGGTTCAAATCAATGATTATATTAAATAGATTTAGTGTAATCAAGCATCCTCCAACTCGATCTGTTATTTATACAATTTTTTAATGTTTTTTTTTTTTTTCCAATACGATGTTATGTTACCTGATATGCCCTAATCATGGCAGCATCATCAGCTCAGTTTCCTTACAAATTAATATTTTATTTAACGATATATCACTACACAGCATGTTCAATCAACCTCGTCAAAATGTCTGTCCTCTGCCAATGTTAGTTTCAGTCCATTGAGAATCGTTTTTATGGAAAGTCCACTTGTCTGGAGTCGAGACACTTGGTGCAGCAATATTGCCTCAGGTCTTACTGCATTTGCACTCCAATTAAAGCTTACTACTTAGAAATGAGCCCTGATTTTCATTGATTTAGTATTTTTAATTTACTATAGCTCACAATGTTACATTTAGCTGAGTACTTACATAAATTAAGCGGGCAATTTTGAGTTTTGGACGTAATGAATAGGCTAGGATTCAATTCCATCATCAACGGAACATTCTTCATTACTGTCAACCTGCCCTTATTTCTTGAATTGTATCCTTTGGGCATAAACAATCTCTCTAGGTGTATTGTGCTAATCTCTCATGAACACTACTTGTTTAGCACTTGAACAAAGCTAAAATTGATCTTCCAAGTGCTTCAGTAAATTGTATTCAGTTATCGCCCTCTTTGTGTACGTGTTTTTCCAGGTAGATGGAATCAAAGTGTGACATTATCACTCACCATGACACCATATCTTGTTACACAATGCCTGACTATCACTCAACAGATCTTTTGTTATTAATATTTTTTTTTGTGGTATCAGCTTCACAGCTGTTATGTTATCCAGTACAAGTTAAGATGTACATATACATATAGTACATTATGCTCAGTATGATTACATGGAATGCCTGTACAATTGTATAGTATATATGCTGTATATACATGTAGTATTGTCTCCATACTTAATGTTAGGTTCTTTTTTTTTCTATTGACTGTATTTTCTTACATGGTATGACTGTGTGAATATGTGTAGGATAGGAATTTCCCTACTCATGTTTCATAATCAATAACTTTCTCTTTTCTGTTTCTTTTCCTTCATCTCCACATACACACAGGGACCAAAACAGAACTCTGAGTTCATCATCCTAGATCGGTGAGCTAATAGAAATTTCCTTTTTTTTTTCACAAAAAGGCATCGTCATCATAACAAATATCATCAGCGTTTGTTTACCTTACTCATCCAGTGTCATATATTATATCATATAGTGAATGTCCATACCCTCTCCTTTATGTATGTGTGTGGTCATTAGAGTACAGCCTCACACCATTAGCTCAAAGGAAGCTTTATTTTGTCCTTTGGGATGATTTCGTAGTGGCATGAAATGGATACTGTTATAAGCAGATTGTGACTAGTGTTATTGCAAGCCTGGAGCTGTTCCAACGCCCAAACACTATTTCTGTGACGCCAAATGTACCTACCCTATCACCCCATGTAATGCGTCAAATGGTTTGGTTGAGTAGAGACACTCTAATTGCTGTGTATAATTAGTTTTGGTATGGTGAACACAGAAAGACAGAATCAATACTGTTCAATAAACCACTGAACGATTACAAGATACAATTATTTTATAATTGTAGTATTGAAGATTTCTGTACTCCTTCACTAGTACTGTTATTATACTTGTATAAATGATTACTGGTATAACATGTAGATATATACATGTATAGTTTAGTACCTGCCCTGTGTGTGGGTGTTTGGGGGCAGCCTTCTGTCTAGCTTAGTTAGCTAGCTCTGATGGTCACAAGAACAAAGTCCCCACTCTTTTGAAGACAATTTTTTTTGGGAATTAAAAACATGTTTTCTTATGGTTTCCATATAGTGTAAGTGTGTGTGTTGGAGGGTATTCATTAGTATACATGATGAGAGTGTGTGTGTGTATTGTGTTGTGGTTAGTTTTCCTTCCTGAGTGAAGGATATAGTATACACTGTGTTGTCATACTTGTAAGGTATTGCATTAAAGATAATGCTAAATATAATAATGTGGGTATGGGGGGGGGGGGGGGGGGGGGGGGGAAGGGGTGGAGGGCACGCAGCAAAACCTCAACCAAGGG
>JAYJLX010073038.1:5020-25020 GCA_036873525.1 Chalinula nematifera
GGTCGATTTCCTATGACCGGCTTTGGCAAACCTTCACCCCCCCCCCCCCCCCCCCCCCCGATGGTGACTGTTCTCAAAAGGCTTGCAGCTACCGTAAATTCTCTAAAAATTTGCACACCTCCAATTTCGAAAATAAAAATAATTTTAAAGAACTATAATAATTCAAAGATACTCTAAAAATTCATTTATAAATTATCTTTGCCTCGCATCCCAATTTCCTTTTATGAAAGAGAAAGCGCAGACCACTACAACTCAACTCAACAGCCAGGTAACTTATTCATTCGATTGCTTTACCATAAAAGCCTCCAATTCATCGAAATAACGTTGAGGTGAAAGCTTTTTTATTGCACCATTAATTTTTCATAAAAAAATTAATTGTTCTAAACCAGCTATGACAAATTTTTAGAGAAATTTACAGTGACATTGAAACATGTGTATTAGTTTACAAGGAAGACTTTCTAAAGTAATAAAGGAGCTAAGGTAACATACCATACTAAACTAATACTAAGTGCAAGTGCTTATATAAAAACTGATTATATTTGGCCCTTATTAATGAATACGGCTTACGTAATAAACCCTGAAAAATTAAAGGGCGTGGTGAAATTGCTAGAATGTTTTAATGCTAAAAAAGCAGAGATTTCGCAATGCAACCCCAGACAGTATTCAGTAGTGGTAGTATCCACATGTATATCAGTACATATATACACGACTATGGTCATTTATAAACATTCAGTGACTATGTGTGGCATTACTAGATTCATGAATCCCCATATTTAATGCAAACCTTTCTCGTCTTCAGTTTGGAATCCAGTGTCAGCACTAAGTCTAATATCAACGACACGGGTAAGGCTGAATCGGTGGCTCCGAGAAATTCCCCAGTCTGAAAGAACTTGGAGTCGTAGTGTGCTGCTAGTATCAGTCTGTTGGGTACATGAGGGTCCAGTGTGGTGATGATATTGGTGAAACGCTTCACGCCATATGGTGTGTTGTCTTCAAAGGTATCCAGAGTTACCTCCCAACGATCATTATCCAATCGATTCAACTGGTCAATGATATACTGGGGGAAAAATAATGATACAATATTACAGGAGCATGGTTTGTTTGGTTAGGAGTTTATCTAGGTGATTGGCAATTTTATCCATTTTTTTTCACCAATACTAAATTCGCCATAATGATTAAATAACTTGTACATACCGGTTAACACAATTACGCTAGTTATAGGTGCTTTTTTTTAAAGGATAATTCGACAAATATTCTCTTTCTGCCAACAAGTCACCTTGCACAGTAACATTTGCCAGATTACAAATTTCAGGATTATTGAGATCGTTTGTTCATGAAACTATTTCATGGTTTTTGACAAATATTTTACACACTATTGACAAGCATAGACAATAGTATATAGTCTGTCAACTTTTAGTTACTTTACTCTTTGATGTGGTCAAGCAACATATTAAAACATTTCGGCAAAAAAAAAAACAAAATTTCAAAAAGTGAAAAGATTCCAAAAACAGTTTTGAATTCACCAACTAATATTCATACAGGCAACAGCTGCTACTGAAGGAAGAAGAATGGCAAATATTCATTATTCGTAATTTCCGTGATTATAGAATTATAGAGATATATGATCCGGTAGACAGCATGTTGAGTAGAATACGGCAAGTCCCATGTATTGCGGCAGTTTTTTTAGGCTACTTTGTATTACTTTCTGGAGTCTACAGATCACTTCAAACCTTACAGATACAACAAACAAGGTACCCACTATGCTAAAATTTCATGAAAATGGACCTTACTTGATAAGCATGCATAGCTCAAAATAGAAACATGTATAGCGTGAAATGAAATTGGTGGCTGAAAATCCCTTCAAATCATAGCTTCAAAGTAAAATATACATACTACAGGTATTTAACAGTTAAAACAAACCTAAAAATTCCATTATGAGCTATATATACACGCACGCCTATCAAGTAAGTGCCGTTTTAGTGAAATTTTAGCTTAGTATACAATAGAGAATACCTTGCTTGTTGTATCTGTTAAATTATGAAGCAATCACCCATCTATGTGTAAACTCCAGAAAGTACGTGATACAAAATTGTCAAAAAAAAATTATTGCAATATATAAGATTACCGTATTCCAATTAACACGCTGTCCACTGGACAGTATATAGATATGATTTCTAATTACGAAAATCACTAAAAACGAATACATGCCATTCTTCATGCAGTTTATAGCCACAGCCCCATGCACACTCCATTATCGATAATTCCTTTATTCTTGCCAATAAACAATCTGATAATGAGGGATGCTTAAAAGTATTACAAAATGACAAACACAAACAACAGAAATCAACCACTATAGACAAGATGATTTATTGGCAAGAGAAATATATGGCGAATCGACCTAAAAAAGCACTTTGCAGATTTTATAATGGTGAGTTTCATTCATTTGTTCCAGCTCTTTCTTAGGTGATGACTTTACTATGGATGGAAAAGGCATAGGTCAGACTGTAAAAGGCTATAGTGACCTTGTTCATTCCTCGTCTCCAAGAAAAGGGCCATCTACTCACATGTGCATACTGGGTTATTTAGACTGGTGGGTGTGTATGAGTTATTCAATTATTATTGGCAAATTTAATAATGGTAAAAAATAAAAAAATGGATAAGATAAACTCCTCGCCAATATAAATCGTCTTGTACCGTAAAAAATGAAACAACAAGTTTATGCAGCTGTATACAAAGCTGAGCAGCAATTAGATCTATAATGGTCTGTAATGGCTACTTGAAATGGGAAAGGATCCAAGGAGAAAGCAGATATATGAGGGGAGGGAAGGGGAGGGGGGACAGGCAGGTGGGAGCATATCAGTACTAAAAATGTAATGTTTTCTAAACAATAAATCCTCAACATGAAGCCCAACCCACCCAGTGAATAATACAAGCTCCACCCACACTTCACAGCAACCACTGAGGCAACCACTAAATAAAGGACACTTTGGGACCCTAAATATATAATATTGAAATACAATGTCCTTTATAGAAAGGCTGCCTTGTCCTCGATCAGAGTTCAAAATTTATTTCACAAGTCTATTTGGGACACTGATAAGCGTTCTTTGTTGAAAAGGCTTATTATACTATGTCCCTTCCTCGGAGGGTCCACTATCAGAGATATAGCTTATGAATGCAAACCTAAATCAAACACTGAGTTATCATAACAATTAAATACAGAGTTATGATGTCCTAGTCACCCTTGTTAATACACAAGGGTATCAATACTCAATATGGGGCTTGTTTGTTCATTCTATTTATCTCTAATTTTTATGCATAACTCCAGTCTTTGGATTATATTTAATGACATATAGTCCTACTAATACAAGTCAGACACTACTAAACCCGACAAACAAGGGTGGGATTCTTTGGTTACAGCAGACCTATTCATCATAGAGTCACAACAAATTTTACTAATACAGCAAATTAATCTATTCATTTGATTGTTCCAATAATTTCAGTAATTAATTATATATTTTAATAGGTTAAACACTGAGAGAGATAGAGAGAAAAAGAAAGAGAAAGGGTGTGGCGGCCATTACAGTTTCCTTTATAATACCAGGTACTCTACCAGGAAATAATAATTCAGGTGCTAACACAGCAACACACATCGCTGCAGGGAAGTTAGAGCGCATAGATCAATTAGAGATGATATGCACACCACACACTATACCATACTGATCACACTACACCTCTTATAACATAAATAGGAACACCAGATACAAGCTTGATACAATCAATACAATTGAATATATCGCTTAGAGCTTGATACAATCAACATTCATAATACAATTGAATATATCACTCAGAGTATAAGCTCCAATCAGAAACATACAATAACCCATAAATCAAGTTCAAAAGAAAAGAAATCAATCTATGTGTTTGAGTGTGTATTGAATGTTGTGTGTTCATACCTCCTTCACTACAGTGTGCCCCTCGGTGTCCGGTACCCGGACTTTGAGGATGTTTGGGAGAAATTCGTTGAATATGGAGTCCACATCAGAGCATGAGCTAACAGCCTTGGTCCTGGTGGTTGATAATGTATGGAATGGATGCTGGAAATAAATGAAGGAGGGAGGGAGATGGGGAGGAAGAAGTTGAAAAAAAAGGGGGTGTTAAAGATTAGAAATCAACTTACTGCCAAGAGGCTATTGATTGATTGTAGCAATATCACAACAGAGAGTAGGATGACTCGTTCACTCATGGCGGCTTGCTGTGTACGAGTAGGATGGATTAAACGGAATAAAAGAGGACTGATGAAAGCCGCCATTGAAAGACAAGAACTTCGTCAAAAGAAAACTCGTATTACTTGTAAAACGAGATGTTTATATTTTTCAGGGGTGTGTCCTCCCACGAGTTGACATGCCACACCCACACAATATGGCTTCCAATTTTAATCAAGTAAAAAAGAGATAAAAATGTCGAAGACCGGTGGGAGCAATAACGGCAGCAATCCAGACTCTTCAACTCGTCTCCCTCTATCAAAGTTTGACATCTTGGATTCCTGCTTTAAGTGTTCTGATCAGGAAAAACAGTCGAAAGAGAAGCTTGACAAGCTCACAGGCGCTTTTAAAACTATTCTGGAATGCATTGGTGAAGACCCTGAACGGGAAGGACTGGTAAAAACTCCATTAAGAGCTGCCAAAGCCTTGTGTTTCTTTACCAAAGGCTATGAACAAACTGTAAAAGGCAAGTCAGAGAATCAAAATCTGTAGATTATGTATTTATCGAGATGTTTGTTACCATTTTAGACGTGGTTGCTGATGGTATTTTCTCTGAAGACCACGATGAGTTGGTGATTGTGAGAGATATCGAGCTGTACTCGATGTGTGAACATCATCTAGTACCCTTCCACGGGAAGGTATCAGTGGGTTATCTACCTCAGGGGAAGATATTGGGACTCAGCAAAGTTGCTCGGTAAATCATACTACAAACAGCTATGGACTGAAAAACACATAGACTAACAGACTGACGGACACAGACGTAAAAAAAACAACAGATAGTTTGACTGATGACGTATAGTATTAATAATAACTAGACAGAGATATCAAAGTTTTTTTTTTTTTCATATTCCGTATAGGATAGTGGAAATGTATAGTAGAAGATTTCAAGTCCAGGAGAGACTCACTAAGCAAATAGCGGACGCCATATTGGAGGCCATTAAACCAAGTGGAGTGGGTGTGGTCGTTGAAGCAACGTAAATTCACATTCAATTTCACATTGACTTGTTGCATGCAATATGTTTCACTGAATAGAGACCTGGCTCTATTCTGTGCAACACGTTGCACAAGCAACGAATATCATCGAATATTCTATTGTTCTTTGTTGCTTGCAACAAAATCTAAAAGTTGCATCATGTATGGTGTGCTTAATACTGTACATCGCCCACACGTGTCTGTATTTCCTATGCTATGATACAGTTGTCATTGGTATTGTACTATACAGCTGGAAATGTTTGCGCAAATAAAGTTATGTGTGTATGTGCTTAAACATAAGACATAGCAAAATGCAATGAATGCGAAATTTGAGGGCATGGTGAGACTTGCAATGTATAGCATGGCTATGTTGTGGTTTGTGTTTTTTTTTTTATTTCAGTCACAAAATTTGAATGAATATATTTTTCACAAACTTTTCTAAGCCATACAGTACTTTAGTATTAGATCAGCTCAACATAAATTGGACTTAGCATTTATACTATAGACCTCTTGCACTTACATCTTCGTCATCGAAATTAAACATGAATTAACCGAAAATACGGACCGCACCTACCCACGTGGCATTTACTTCCGGGTGGCAAGAGATAGTGCTTAATCCATGGCTAAACTTGCTTATTTGCTCCATCATCAGCTGGAACGTGCTGGAAAACTTTGCTATCTGGCTGCAACAAGACCCACAGGTATTAATAGTTGCGTTTGCATAGTTTTAAGGTGCAGAAAGTCCGCTAAGGCACACTGCAAGCGAGTACAAGTCTGCTACAAGTTCCTTAACCATTGCAGAACATAACTTTTTGCCACCTGGAAGTCAGTAGGCGCGGTTAGTATTTTTATTGACTAGTCATTATTTTTATTGATTTTCAATCAATTTTGATAACGAAGCAGTGACGAAGGTGCGAGTGTAAGAGTATTTATCTAAATACTGTAATTCCTCCTAAAATTGGGCACTTCAAAATTTAGGGCAGTTAATCATATTATAATTGGAGGTAGAAAGAAGTTTTCACCTCGTAAGATGTTACTTAGATGAAATTGGAAGCTTTTATATGATATATGGTAGAGCAACAGGATGAAAAAGTTGTCTGGCTGTTGCGTTTTTGGTGGTCTTTCCCTTTCACAAAGTAAGATTGAATCGCAAGGCAAGAATAATTTATAAAACTAATTTTTAGTGAGTAATTTTCTTACAAATAATATTAATTTTCAACAAAAGAAGGTACAAATTTTTGGAGGAATTACGGTAATGTATTTCATCCACTTGCTGCCGTCTTTATAGGCATATGTGTATGACAATGCGTGGTGTTAGTAAGCCGTCCAGTAGAACTGTAACTAGCTCAATGATTGGAGTATTCAGAGATGATCCCAGGACAAGAGATGAGTTCCTTCGGTTAACAGGCCATGGTAGGAGCGGCGATAGGAACTGACTTAGATTTAATTTTAATTATTTATTTTAATCAATTTTTAATGTATATCTCTTATATTATTATTGGATAAGTAAGTGGGTTGAACATTGCAACCTTCGAACATAAGCTATATTACAGGTACTTGGTGTAGATGACGATCATTTTTTGGGACATAATTATAAAGCTATGATTGAACATGTTCCAATATGGATATTGACCAGAGTGTGCATTATTGTATCAGGTAGTGTTTTAACCAGTCATGATCAAGGAATCATTTGACTCCCAATACCATTCATTTAATGGCTACTAAGTCATCGTTGTAACTATCAAAATGCAAAATAGCCATCTGCTTAAGATCGAAATCATTGACTGACATTATAAGGATCGAGAAAGCAGAGCAAATTTGACTATATAACAGAATTTAGAAGCTATAGTTAAAACACTGCTGGTATCAGTTTATTTAAGCTAGACATTTATAAATGCAACAATCACATTTTTTTAAACCCTAGCCATGCATGCAGTATATGTATGTATTGCAGTATGTGTTCAATGCTTTGAATGGATCATTATTATAATTTTGATACAATTTTATGATTGCAAAAGAAAAAAAGATTAGTGTCTGAGAATTAAGGAATATAACATAATTATAATTAAACTGGGTACATTTTATAATTAATATAATTAATGATAAAGCATATAGATACTGGTCTCAAGTATATATATGCATACACAAACTATACATACAGGGAGTATATATATAATAATATAATACAATTAAAGTGGTTACACAATAATGATGATGAAATTATAATGAAACGAACAAAAAAAAACTTGTGATTTTTTTTTTCAAGTCCACATTTTACAAAACACCCATTGCTCCCATTGGGATCCAGCCGTTAAGAGCAACAAATGCCAAAACAAAAAAAAGAAAATTTAAACACATCTAACAGATAAATATAAAAAAAAGTTACAAAGGAATAGCAAAAAAATGTATTGTTAAAAAAAAAAATGGCTTCATAAAAACGAATTACCATGGATCTTCAAATCGATTTGAAGTAGTGCAGAAAGAAAGCAAACAAAAAAAAAGAATGAAGCCAGCCTAACTAACGAGAGTACGAGTGATTGGAATTGATAGTGAACATGAAATTACACAAACTAAACGAAATCTCGCGATCGGAAATCACATTTAGAAATGAGATAGGTAGTTAATTAATTGGTAGTTAATTAATTGATGAGTCGGATAATTAGGGGGAGTGGTTGATGATATTTTCACTGATCTGAAATAAAGAACAATGAACATAAATCATTACATCACACCAACTATAGATAAACTGCAAGCAAGTACACGTTTATTTTATTAAAACCACAACTAAAAACATGCAGTTATTTTTTTTTTTAGCAAAAATAACTTTCTTGGACAAAATGGGTTATACAACCATAATAGAACTAGTTTATGCATGTTAAAAAAGCACTAAGACTATATATTTGAGATCTCTGTTTCAATACAACAATGAGCATAATGTCTATAGCCCATACCTTCGAGAGCATGTTCTGTCATACTCTTGCACAGTTCGTGTGTTTCCTCCATGTACATATCGCTGACCTCTGACGGTATAGGAACATTAACGTAACCGTGACCTTTCACTATGGGCGGAACCGGAATGGGGTTGGAGTTTACAGAGGATGATCTTGAACGAGGTGGATAAAACGGAGGGGGGAGTGGCTGAGAGAAAAAAAAATGGAGTGTATATGAATTACATTCAATTGGACAAGTATAAATGATGCTATGTGCCTTTCATATGTCACATGATTATCATGTGACTACATATCATGTTACCTATAGTAATTACCTGTTGAATTTGCTGTCTAGGATTAGCTCTAGGTAGAGTACTGACGGACCTTGGCGAGCCCAGGATACTAGTTGTGGCGTAACCAGGTTTCTGGGAACCAGAGCTGCGGTTACTAACCCTACGACAGTTCCTTGGTCTCTCTATAGTACTCCCACTGGGATGGGGAGGGGTCCCTCCAATGGTATATGAATTGGGCCAACTATGGGTTGAAGGAGAGAAATCAAAATAATATGCTGAAATAAACAGCTACAAATATAAGTTCACTACAGACTTCTCTACTTATGTGATGCATTAGTGCATTGTAGTCAAGACTGATATAATTATACTAGGCCTTGATGAATAATGTTTATGAAACTAATGGCTGATCACTACTGATCTAAGGGTTATGTTATGTGCACACTTGCACTGGTATATATATCAACACTCAATGAAATCATTAAATACCCAAATAGGTAGGCGTTAAATCAGAACTGATTTGAATAATGCTGAAAGTGAATTGGGCAAATCATTATCATTATGCATCCTGTTTCAAAAGGAAGAGAAGAGAATTTGCTACCTTAGCTATTGCCTGCTGTATATGTCGCAATTAAAAAGAAAATATTTTAATTAGAATACAAACTTTCCCTTGCAATCTAAAGCACACTAGTTTTTTTTATTACTGGGCGCATTGTTTGGTAGGAAAGGTTATAGACCCAGCTACACATAATGTACTATTATATACATGGCCCTTTGAAATGCTAATCTTGAGACAAGTGTATAAACTAAAAGTTTTCATATGACCACATTATTTGGGTGTGACTTTAACAAGGTGGGGAAAAGGGAGAGGGGGGCTGGTCGGGCAGGCAACAGCTGATTCATATCGACAGAATAAAACAGCAATACACAAACAAAAACTGTGGGTAAACTGGGGGTAATAAAATTACAGACCGAATGTCTGGTGCTGGCTTTGGTTTACACCTGGTGTGTAGTAACAGTCCATAGTACTCACAATACACATGCTATACATACATGTATATACTGTACAAGAACACATACATACAGGTACATACAGGTATATATAATACACATGAAGCCCATACATATCATATGGTTAGTATTTGAGGTGGTTTGGGTGTGACCGGTTACTCATTAAAGCAAACATACAACAGAGATTGCAAGCAAGCAAGCAAGCAAGCAAGCAAGAAAGCAAGAGTAAGGACAAGGTTATGGTTTATATATAGAAGAACACTAACTGTTGTCCAAGTACATTAATGCTCTAAGGTTAGGGTTATACACCAAGGGATACACTATAACTTTTACAATACATTAATTGGTTTAAAACAATTGGTATCTAATAGTATACATGTACTATTTGAACAAGTCCTTACCCTCTGTTTCTGGGTGACTTTCTTGGGGAAGGTGAAATGACTTGAAGCGTTTGCTGACACTGCTGCTTCCAGTCGAAAAACTTTCTCTTATGGCTGACCTCGAAGCCCTGGAAAGAAGGGAGAAAATAAAAAAAATTAAATACTTGTTCTGTAGTGAATTACGAACAACAGAAAACAGATACGCTTTGGCTGGAGTTGCTAGGGGCGTCTAACCTGTGACCGTCGCCCACTCACAAAGCACAACATTGACTGGCTTTACAATGGGCAAGTAAATATGATTTTAACAAAGCACACACCACACCACACCACACAACCTAAAGGACACACATACCAACATTAGGTGTGGCAGAGTGGAATGTAATTCAAAACTTATACACAGCAGTCACAACACAATACAGCAACACACACATACACATATAGTTATATATAGTGCACTATACATATATAGTATACTATATATGTCCACTACAAAATTGGCATTATGTAATGCATCTGGGCATGTTGGCTTGGAATAAGATCACTAACATTTATGTGAATGTGCGAGAAAGAGTCATCAAGGGCTATTAATGATTTTAATGCAAAGCATGCACATGTATGTACATGTATACATAAGTACATAGGTGTATAAACAGGTACATGCAAACATATGTTTCAGGTGCATGTCATACACGCCTACCTCATGACACATGGCTATGTCCAGGGCTTTGATAAATGCTGTTAGATTGTCTTCGTTGGTGTCCACATGCATCATCAATTGAGTGAACACTAAGATAACAAAGAAGAAGAAAATGTGAAAAAAATTATTGCGACACGGACATTTACATATTGTACACATCTACACATAAAAATAACATAATACTGTACATGTATATTGGTGGCTTTTTAAAAAATAGTTTTAAATTTGTATAACTGACTATTTTTAAATCCTTCTTTCATGCCAACTAAAACCCCTTTAAACCTTGGCTACAAAATAAATCCTGCCTTCCACAAGGCAACATTAAAATTACCTTTTCCCAGTCCCTTTAGTATCAAAGATGGCAGGTCCTCGTGTGGGAAGTCTTTGGTCAGGATATCCTCTACCGACGACAGAGATGAGGATCGGTTGAGCCGAGGGGAGGAGGGAGGGGAGGAACACGAGGAACTATCCCCTGAACTACCCTCGTCCAAATGGTTCTGCTCACGTCTCGGAGACCCTTCATTGCTTGATATCGAAGAAGCATCAACTGTTTAAAATAAAACAAAGCGGAATTAATAAAATTGATATTTTTAGTTCCAACTGATCTTTCACTAAACTCACCATTGCTGTCTCTATTGTGAGAGATGCCATCTTTAACCACTGCAACAGGTATAGGCTGGGAGCCACTCTTAGAGGAGGTGCTTATGTTCTCCTCTGTGGGATGATAAGGTTTGATCGGAGTTTGAAGGACCTGAGTAAGGTCTTTGATGCATATCAACAGGTTTCCTGGTTTCTCTAGCTCCTATAGGGTTATCGGATTTAGAAAAATAGTCACGTTACATAAAGCATGCATGTACAATAACAATATGAATATATAAAAATATGCATCTACAAATGATAATGGGAACTCTAGATGAGGGTCACCTGAACCCCTATACAATGTAGTTTGTATGCAAATATATCTAGGCTGTTAATTAGTCAAGAGTAGCCATAGCAGTTGCCATCATCAAGTCAAGGGTCTAAACAGATGTGTTGCATGACCCAACAATAGGAGTGTTAAATGTTCTAACACAAATACACAACTGGAGTGTGTACAGTTAATCCCAACAACTGTTCTAGCACCCCCTTCACTCTTTAGTACCTGTTCTATGTCTCGGAGTTTCTCCTGTCTCTTCAGCAGAGTCTTGATGCTTGTGAGGATTTTCTTCCTTGCACCCTTCGTAACGTCCTGCAAGAACACAAAATATCCCATTCAACCTTACATACAAACACGCATTACATTAATGAACAGTATTACAAATACATGGGATAGTTCAATAATTAATAAAGGTTACATTCCACCAGAGGGCATTCAACACAAATAATTAAACTATTAATTTAAGCGGAAGTGTGTTGGACTGTTCCATTACTGTAGTTACTATTGGATCACTTGCACACATATCTCATTCTGTTATCAGGAAACGGGAGGGGGAGGGGGGGGATTCACCTATGTTATCAGTTTACTAATGATCTCTAGTGGTTGTTTACCACTGCCTCTATAGGCCTCTATAGGTATGTATAGTGAGTGAGAATACAATACATGACGTTTACTCCTGTAGTGATCGATTAGTATTACATAAGAAGTAGATAGAAAGAGGGAGAGGGGAGTTGGTCTGAGAAATATGCAATGCACTCTGCCCTTCCCAGCAAGGCTTCTATCCACTGAAATGAACCATTCTAATCACCAATGATTCTCAAACACAGTCAGCAACAGCCTTGAAAGAAGCATATTGCAGGCACCTCATCATATTAGCAAAGTGGACTAATAGGGTTGGCATATAGCTTAGAGTACTTCCAAGAGCATAACAAGCCAAGGTTACTATATACTCACAATAAACAGGTAGCCACATACTGTACACATAGTACACAAACATACACATACATACATACATATACACACACATCATATACAGGTAAACTGTTTCAATGCCGTACCTTTGATTCTAAAAACTCTTCTGAAATTGAGAGCAGCTCTTCGTATGACATATCTGCGAACAGTCCCTGGTATTTGTGTAGCCTTAGAGTTCTTAGCCACACTGGAACATCTGTGACAAAAAAAAAAAAGATAAATAATGATTTAACGAAGTTGGAAGTGATAAGTTACTTATATACGCATAATCACAGCTAATGGGTCATAAATAAACACATATCAAATCCGAAAAACAAACAAACCATGGATGCTTTTTTTTGTATAGCCTGAGGAAAACGATAAGTTTTTTTGCCACCATAAAAAGGTATTTTAGAGTGTTAGAGGTAGGCGGCATATAACATCAATGGTGTTGATATATAGCTATCATTAGGAACACATGTTAGACATGTGTCAGCTTCATAGTAACAAATGTTGAGGGTACAATAAAAATGAAACCACAAATCATTGGATGGTATAGTGAAAGAAAGAGACAAGAGAGAAATAGATATGGGTAAAAGATCACAAAAGGAAGAAAAAATAAACCAGGAGAGAGAGAAAGGAAGAGAGGAAAGGAGACAGTAGACAATAGTTTAATTATTGAATACATGGTTTAGTGTCTACAGTGATAGACATTACAAGTGGGGGGGGGGTACAGTTGACCACTACTGGGCACTGTATAACAATACATGCAACTAGGAGATATATCATTTTAACTATATAGCATCTATAAGGCAAAATACTGCCTGTTTTTCAACAGTAAATAAAATTGTATTAAAATAAAACATCCAAACAGGGGCCCCCTCCTAAAAGGAGGTGGAAAGAAGGAAGGCAGGTGGGGTGGGAGGACATGAATATAAAAACAATAGAGGACTTGCTTGTAGACTAAAGAACATTACTGTCTCACGATGCAAATAGAGATAACATAAACTTCATTAAGAAGCATAAAAGGCACATGTAATCAGATAATTACACTTTTAATTAATTTACATTGAAAGCATTTGAGGGGCTTATAAACTGATAAAAAAATATAATCATTTTTGAAGAAAGACAGACATTATAACTGGCTTCCATCAGAGCAATCCTAGCTTGCCATGATAGTGCAATAGCTAACAATCCCTATATCAGATGTCACTATTATTACTTTTTTTAAAAGAAATATCACATGGAATCATCACAAATGCACAACCCCCCTGACCAAATATGCCATCTTGCACTGTCTCTTGCCCACGACCATCCATGACCATGACAAAAATGGAATAATGAGATCAAACCTTATTACATACGAACACACACCTAAAATACACGCCTTAATGGGTCGTATTACTATGTACATTAAGGGTATGTGCTAAAGAGGGTTAATACGGGGGTCAAAGTGCAGTTCACTAAAGGATATTGTAAATAATACAAAAAAGCAAGAGAGATTTATAAAAAATAAAAATTAATAGGATACAGTGAATTGGCTGCTTTCATTGATGCCCCCATTGCTTATAGTGGACCCAGTGTTGAAAGGTAAAAGACGAGATGTTTCAAAGAGACTGAAAGACAGGTAAACTCACAAAAGGATGAATGAGAAAAAAAAAAAGTTTTAAGTAATTCAAAGACCAAAGGTACATGATTGATGTTACAGGACTAATGGATTCTAAGAATTAATTGATTAAATGACAAAAAGGTATTAAAAAAAGGACAGCTGTAACCAGAAGAAGGCTATAGTCGCTTATATTGAAATTGTAAGCCTTTACTTTCATCTATTTGGTATACATAGAAGCATGAATGTATTGAGAAAGTCAATTGGTTTATTTTAGTGTTAGAAGACAAACTAATTATCAATAAACAGATTAAAAACCGAACAGTACAGGCACGTGCATGTAAAATACATAAACCCAGTTTGTAAACATTGGGAGAAAAGAAAACATAAACAGAACCAGTTTTGATAAGTGGAAGACATTAGTTAAATAGACACACATTAAGTATGGTCTACCAGATACCAGAAATACACACAGTAGACCATTAACTACATACATACGTGTATACATACATTAACAATACTCTAGTGATGAACTAATGATGAAATAATTTCAACACACAATTAATAAATTTTGGCACGGCGAGCAATCGATCAATCGATCTACTATATTTTTAACAATACACAACTTTACTATACCGACAGAATGGTCAGATGAACTCATGTATGTAGTCAAACCAGGGAACAGCGCAGCGGCTGATACTGATCTATTTACTATAGAAACCAACCATGAAGGTTAACTATAGTGGGCCGAGTGTTTACGGTAAGTCTCATTTGAACACTAGACACTGTTTACACTAAAATGAGACTATTAATTTTGGGTGGGGTAGAAATAGCACCTGGCAATTAAAAGAAGGGCCTTGGTGATCGTACCATGTAAAAGGCTCAGTATTGGTTAACTATACTAAATAAACACACGCGTAATTACTAGTAGAATGTGATTTACGAATAAAACGTGATCATCCAAACATTCGCGAAGACAACTCCTGGGTTATCCCATTAGTGGGCCTAAGCGTGTGTTGTCAAAGTTTATGGTTTGTGAAGTTCAAATAAGCAGAGCATAATTCCTATTTACCAAAGCAAACTATAATACTGACCATTCCATCAAATCCATAACAAGGTCTTATAGATTCGTAAACAGATTGTAGGCATACATAGTTTAAATCAAATCTGGCCAAAACATAAAGTAGTTGTTCCCAGTCTGATTACCGATTAAGCGTGGGAAACAGAGTATATCACCATGGGAAGATACCCTCACAAGGTAAGCACACACAAGCTGACAGTGTGTGTAATACAATGTGGCGAAACTGTCAAGAAAGTGAGTGATACTTGTACACTTTGCTTGCTTGCATTTTGTATGTAGCAAACAAAACTATCGGTTTCTCTTGTCATCATATACTGCAAGACAGCGACACACACAAAACAAGAAAATGAAAAATAACAAAAAACAAATAAAAAATTGTGATAGTGAGAGAAAGAATCTCGCAAATTAACTGACAAGATTCTTATTTCTAAAAGCATGCAGGATTCTTTCACAAAAGGCACACTTTATGAAAATGGTGACAAACAATCTCCTTACCTTTCATTCCGGCCTTCAGGAATCCAATTGAAACAGTCTGGTCATCCAAAGTAGTGGGCAAGGAACAAACAGACGATGGACGTTGTATGGGTAGAGTAACGCACTTCTTCCTGTTGCTTTTAGATTGAACGACGTATTCATTAAAACTATCAGGGGTAGGACAGTGATGATCAATGTGAGGTAGGGTCTGGTGATGGTTTAGAGTACTCGAACTCCCTGTGAACCCCTTACGTACATTCTCATATTCCCTATCACTGGGATAAGTGTTTATTTCGCCCATCGAGTCAAAGGTTTCGAATCCGTTTGTCGACGGCAGACCAGTGGATGATTGCGGGAACGTGATGTATATCCGATTACTAGATCCGCCCAGTGTGTTGCTTTTATTATCGTCTGATTGCCCGATATTCGTTTGGTATACCTTCTTTAGGGGTGATGTCTGGGGGGAGGAGTTTCGAGGCAGCGATAGTGTTTGTACATTGACATACCCACGGCGGCTACCGTTTAATGTGGCAGAAGGTTGTTGAAGGAGGCCGTTTTGTTCCGGGAAACAAGATCGCTCTGAGAGTTTCCTTCGCTTCTCCTCTAATCTGGTCAACCAGAAGTTTAGTTTTTCTCTATCTTCGGGCGGGAAAGCAGGGTGGACTAAGGCAAGGGAGAGCAGCTGTCGGCATTGGCATAGGTATTCTTCGTCTTCGGATCCAAATAGGATCTTGGTCAGGAGTTTGAGGTATTCTGATCTTGCAGCACTGTTCCCAGGGTGTAGGAGGAGAATGTGGGTGAGTAGGTATTTGAGAGCGACGTCTTCACTCTCGTGATGGAGAGAGCTCATGAATGCTGTGTTTAAAAGGATTAACGAATAGTAAAGGTGAAATTATAACAACGAGACAATAAGTATACACAAGAGTCCAAAGTTTATCTAAAATAGGTTGTCTTACCAGGATTGTTGGCATCGCTCTCCATTCTGGCGAGATCTTGCATGTCGTGGCCATTCTTTAGCGTGTTCTCCAATACGAGGGAAAGGAACTTCATCTGAGTGGCCGATAGCTTGGTAAGGAGGGTGCATAGAGCGTTTGTTTGGTCACAGGCCGACCAGTTCGAGAACCATGCCAACAACTGTTTCATCTGATCGTCGAAGAGCATTGTGGACTTTAGCATCGTTGAGTAGTAGAGACGGAGAAAAAGGCGGTTTCTTGAAACGAGAGAGAAAAAAATTTAAGTGTTTAGAATACACTAATCCAGTTCCAGTTTATATTGTTGCTAAACGGAGTCACACAGACACACAGCCGCCAGCAGATCTTTTGAATAAAAGTGGATCCGGTAAACCAGCTATGTGTATCCTTCAACGTTCCTTCGACGCAGCCCAACAGCAACTGGTAGAACTGACTAACAGATTGTGTGAACCCAAACAAAAGATCTAACGCATTTAATGCCTCTCCCCTCTACCATATTGGGGGGGAGCAGAATTATATATTACATGTAACGAAAAATAAATGGGATATTCAGAAAAGGAAGCCACAAACTGTAAACTTCCTTCCTGAGCTGCTGATCTATCTGTTATTAATTTTTACCAGGGGCGTGGTTATTAGTTAAATTAATAATAAACTAGTTTATACTTTATAACTGCAGACACGTGTATTTATTTTTGGGCAATGCATGGCGGACACACAGCAACCAACTCACCGTCCTGGTCCTTGGAAACAACAGAACAAAGCCCACAAACATGGCAAACACAAAAGCAAAGGGACGTTAATGGACACAAATAAAGGTAAAATTATTTTGTTGGCTTGTTTTATCACTTATATACCCATCCCTCCCCTGTTCAGGTCGTGTACCTCTGAAAACACACAAAGGTAAAACGAGTAAAGACGTGAAAAGAAGAGACAGACTGAACCAGGTCTGTAATAGAAAGTAAAGACTAATTAACTGCAATACTGATATACTGTTTTACGCAGATGAAGCAAGTTCGGGCCAACAAGAGAAATGAAATACTAGCTTTGAAACGATCAGTTGGAACCAGTGGGTCTCCACCTCATTTAGTGGTGAGTATAATGGTCTCTATGATATTATGTACTGTCGGTATGGGATAATTTTTTTTTGAATACAAAAATTATAATACATATCTGCCTGGTTATTTAACTATTACCAAGTTAGTTAACTATTAATTTTATAACTGTTTAATAATGTTTCTGTGTGGAGCTAGTTAATACCTTAACAGTGGTTTGAAGTATTTCTACGCTTTTCAATAGATCACTCATTCTATGCATGTGACAGCAGTACACTTAAGAAGTTTATTTGCAATTAATTTTTTATCTTAATCTGCTAGGTGTGTGTGTCTTTGAGTTCAAGTATAGGCCATCTCGAGGTATTGAAACTGCTGACTGGTGCTTGTGGTAGCAGTAATTACTCCAGTATGCCTCCACATACTAGCACACACCTGTAAGTATTTGTAATTGAGTATTTGATAGGAATATCAGTGGGCAGGGGGGGGGGGGGGGGGGGGGAGAAATGAACACCTAACCAGGGGATAAGGGACGGCTGGGAGTAAAATATGGTCAGAGAAAGGCCAAAAGAGAGAAAGGAATTTTAATTTGAACATACAAAACCATCTTATAATTATTTTTTTTGTGAGTCTTCTATTTGGCAACAAGCGAAGTTGCTCTGAATATGTGTAATCTCTGTGTTTCCTTTGGCTTTGGCCTGTGACGGTAGTTTGATGTACAAGTGTTTACAAACATGGCAATAGCTACATATAGCTGTACTAGTGGCGATAGCTAGCTGTAGTAATGGCAATAGCTAACTGTACTAGTGCTAATTCTTCAACCATTCCTTTACTGTCACTGTCAAATTGACTGGCAACAATGTGAGAATCTAATACAAGCCAGTTCTATCGAAACTATGAAATAAGTTGGTAAAGTTTTTTTTTTTTATTGTAGATTTTAGCTACTGTATAGCGAAATAAATTACATGAAAAAAAGTACTGTGTTTATTTAGTCTTGCATTGCCGCAAAAAAAAAGCTATGTAAGAATTCAATTAGCAAAAAAATCAACGATTCTAGTTTAATGATATATTGCAATCTGGACATTACATTGATGCTGGAATAGAATCCCAGATTATTCCAATGGCAAATGAGCATTAAAAGGACAAATTATCCATGCAATGTAAAGTTGGCATCATATTGTTAATGGATTATACTTGCTGTGTATTTTAAACTAAGTTAATTGGAAGAATTAGTGCTCGATAAGATTAGCAATTGAACTCCAGCCAGCATTATTTCCTACCCCCTAACTATATGTTTATGTATTATGTATGTGTATCTGTACATGTATATATATGTGTGTATGTATGTATATGTATATATACTGTATATGCATTTATGTGCATGTATGTGTGTGTATGTTATAGTAGTAGCAGTATTGTATGTATATGTGTAATTGTGTATGTATATGTGAATGTATTTGTGTATTTATGTATGTATGTATATGTATTTATGTATGTGTGTGTGTATGTTATAGTAGATAATAGGATAGTAATGTGTGCTGTCAGCATAACATGACAGGGATTATCATTCCTATTATGTAGAAAGTTATTGATAACACTGTAAATTAATAATACCATGTGATCCGGTCATGACTGGTGTATGAGAAATGATATGTGTTTGGAGAGGGGAAGGGAAGAGGGTAGGTATGTACATGTACATAGGAAGAGGGTAGGTACATGTATGTACATGTACAATACGGTTAAAATATTTAGCTATTTTTAGAATAATATTTTATTTATTTTACAGATTTACCATAACCAAGCAGCGATTCACATTCACATTCCCAGCAAGCGATGACTTGTACGACATACTAGACATCGCAAAGGTACACTTTAGTTGCTTCCTGAGTTTTGTAGTGGCCAAACTACCAATCCAGACTTCATTGTTTGTTTATGAACTAGTTGGTGGAAATAATGAGTTCTCACATGCACAGATCTTGTATATTGAGTGTATTTAGTTTGTCTTGTTAGTGTATCAGTGCAGGATGTGGTTGAGCGTGTGAACGTGTTTCAAGACTGATAGCTAGATAAGCTGAAAACATCACCTTATTGTATAATGATTTTCTTGACCTTGTGAGCACTTCTACAGTAGATTTTGCTACTTTTCACTGCTCCTCTAAAATTAATGTTTGTTTTGCCCATTAATTGACAAAGATTTGCATGGTCAACAAAGCAGCAACAAAAGAATTAATTTTTAATTTCTCCAAGTATCTTGTAGCAGCAAGTAGCTGTAAAAGGAGACCAATTAGTAAATCGTGTGGGCGGTTGTGTTTAGGAGGTGTTATCAGAAGTCTAGTTTGCTACTATGTATATGCTACTGGTTTGACCTTAATTTGAGGTTTTGTGTGCAAACCATGAGAAACAAATCAGA
>JAYJLX010073149.1:0-26026 GCA_036873525.1 Chalinula nematifera
GAGATCTGAGCGACTAGTGTCCCACTTAGCAGCATTGCGGATATCACTTGATACGAGGCGAGGCGATAGGTGAAGTGTCTGTGTAGACGGTAGACCACCACTAACGTCAACGTAAACACACACAGAATGACTGACACAGATGCACTGGAAGCCATTGCTATCAGAATTTTTTCTCTATCATGATAAGTGAAGTTACATTTTTTCGATTCATTTTCGTCTGCCTCAAATTCATCTAAATCGATATCAAACCAGCCGTAATCTCCCATAGCTCTCCAATAGGTCCTGAGCGTAGTTTCGACTTGAGCTAAAGAAAAGAGCACAAAGTCAGTCACAAACAGCACACAAGAAACCGGGGGTTGCAAGAAACGCCCCGCAATGCTAGAATCTAAATTTAAGCACGTGGTCGTGCACTTGGCTCTAAAATTAATTATATTCTCATGACTTCAGTGGAATGTACTATAAATCTACTTGCTAAAAATAATGTTAGCCTTTAGTATGTAATTTTACATATAGACTATTATACAAAGTATAAAATAAGAGTTGCACTGATGCATTCTATATATGGCACCGATTGTGGATGCGCTATGTGTTAGCGGGATAACGATAGGCAACTGGTTCACTGGCAGCTGGAGAATAAGCAGGAGGTGCACTTGGCTGCAACCCTCCTCTTTCCTGACGGTGCTGTGGCACTTCGTTGTACTGATTGCTGACTGTAGCAGCTGCCACAGTCATTGTCACATGCATGCTCAGTTCGTTCCTCAACTCTAATTAAGGATAGACTCTGTTCTGTATCCCTTTCATTATAGTGGCGCAGTTGGGTCTCACTCAGCGTGCTCAGTTCAACAACACTGAGCCAGAATTTTCGAGACCACAAAACTGTAATTATAATCTAAAAAGTATACAATAAATAGTAACAACAGTTTATAAAATAGTTTATACATGATGGCTGCGTTACTTACCGTACTCAACAACATGAACGCACCACCAATTAAAATACAAATCATGCCAGCCAAACTTGAACCACGGTTGTGAGAGTTAATAATGATCCAATCCAATGCCTTGAACACTGAGCTTCCAACTAGTATTTGCATCAAACAATTAAAAGGAGCAATCTATATGTACATGCACACAATTATTGTAACATGTAACTGATGATGTAAGGATATAATAAATAACCTGTGGAGAGACATGAGTACAATTTTATTGCATACATGCTGCACTTCATTAGTCCAGTGGAACCCGAACTCCCCTATTCTTATGTGGCAAGTGGCATGTATGGTTTGGGGACTTATTTCAAATTGGTTCTCATGGAACGTTAATTATACATAATTATGGCGCATGGCAATAATCAACAAGTATACTGCATGGCATATAATGCATGCGCCTGTTAAAATAACTGAATAATAAAAATCTCACAAGAACCAATTTGTGTTATACATTTGTCCTGGCCCAGACCACTTCTGGTCAATAAAAAGTGGGTGGTTCCACCAGACTAACACTTCATTATAATGAATGAGTGATAGAGTTCATCAGTCAATGGATACGTAATATGAAATCCAGGAATACTTTTGATAAGGGAGAGCCATGAAAGCCCCAATGAGGCACAGCAACAGCACATACAGACCCACAGCGACGTAATAGGAGACCAGAAAAAATAGAGCTGTGTCTGAAGCAAACTTTAGGCCACCTTCTATCCTATATACAAAAAAAAATTGTTGAAAATGAAGACTTAATTGTATTTTTTTTAAGTATACTAATTAAATTATTAGGAAGCCTAATGTATAGCACTTAATTAAGTGTGGGTTGTATACCGTGCTATGACACTCTTTATTGTTAAAAATTCACTTCACTATATTACTACATCAGTACTAACGTACGCAGTAGTATATACTATTGCTCCAATCGTAAAGCATAGCAGACCAATCAGACCAATGACCATTAAAAAAAATCATGACGTTTTTTAAGACCACAGTTCTCTCTTGTGAAGGAGGCTGCTGTGTACTACTGGTACATTTGAGGAACTTGATCTTCACCTGTACAAACACAGGCCATGAAGAATAGCCTATAAGCTGTAATAAGGTAATTAAAGATAGTTTCAAGCTAGCAATTATTATGCGATTATATCAGCTGTATATACCTGAGTGATCATGAGTAATATTAATCCAGTCATAACTGCCTTGAACTCATTGTACTTAATATAAGGTGCAGGAGTGTACTCAGTCTCCGGGTCAAGAACAGTGGGATAAAGGACCAGCACCGACCCAAGAGCCAATCCATCAGCAACCATGTTCATTAGGGAGGCAATAAAATTCGTCTTTGTTCGGCCACAATTAACACACAGTTCAGGTCAACAATTAAGTCAATGTATAATCATGGGGAATTATAGCTATATACTCTCTTATATATATACATACACCGGCACCCTTATCTATTTACTTGGTTATACTATCATAATGGATACAAGGATAGCTGTCCATGTATTTTTATAGAAGATGGTTAGAATGTGGAAAGCAGGAAACAAAAAGGCACACAACATACAGTGGGAAGAATTCCAAAAACAGTATCCCTTTTCTATGATTAATTTCGATGATTACAGTACTGGATTAGCATTGCAAGACTGATGGACTAACCCTATAGTGTATGTCACTGCCCCTTGAAACAGAGCAGACCGATCAAACCAATAACTATGAAAACAATCATTGCAGCTCTCAAAATGAAGGCTCCCTGCTGCCCATATTGTTGCTGTGAAAGAGACCTGGTGGCGGTTTGCTTGAGGAAGCTAATTTTTGCTTGTGCAAACTCGGGCCACAAGGAATATCCTGTGAGCTAATTGAATGATTTCAACCCTTGCATGATTAGCAATTACATACGTCAATATACCTGAGTAATCATTAATAATATGGCTCCAGTCATAACTGCCCTGAACTCACTGTATGCAATCTGAGTTCGATAAAGGAACAAAGTGGATCCAAGAGCCAATCCAGCTATTATGTGCATTAGCGAACCAAAAAGGTTTGTCTTTTTTAACCAACAAAAATTCCATATACACGTAGTCATGTTAATGGTTAAGGAATCACAGTGATAATAAACTTATCACATACATGCACTGAGTGGAAGCAGTATAGCACAATGATATTGGAACATACTTGATATACATTGTGGTTTGGTTCACCATGTGACCTCTAACAATAAAATTTTAGTATACTATAATAATTATAGATGCTTGACCTCAGACAATGACCCTGCTTATGTTTGTCACACACATAACACGTGCGTAAGTACATGCATATGCAGATGCTTATTGTTATATGCTATTCTGATGGATACAAGTGCAACTGTCCAGAAGTTCTTATAGAAGATGGTTAGAATGTGGTAAGGAATGAATAGAAAGGCCCCACAGAAGAATGGGAAGAAACTCAAAAATATGAACCCCCTGCACATGTGAATGATTGGAATTTAACACAAGATCATTATAGTTTATTAGTTACAATATAAGAAATAATATTGAACCAACCTATAGGAGCTATCTTCGTTAGTATTGATATCATATCTCTTCCCAAGGTTATATGAAACTGATGGTAACAGTATCAGTATAGGGATGTATCCAAAACACAGTGAAATAGGGAGCAGATGGTGCTTCTGTACTTGGACCATGACCCACCTATACAGTCCTTACCTCTCAGTAAAATGGCTCTTTGTTTGTGTTAAATAATTATATTCATGAACTGGGATACAGGAAGTATAAAGCATTAGTATATATATTCATGAGCTAACAAAAAAAGGGTGGGGCTCATTAAGTGTATAACTGCATGACACTAATAAAAGCAGTATAAGAGTAAAAGTGACACACAAAGCTCTGAAATGGCTTATATTCTAAAAGATGGGTAAAACCCTAAGAAGTATGTACTATAGAGAAAAAACTATATATCATAATTATAATATTAACATTATAGTATACTAGGTGAGGTACATCAAAGGCACCGCTTCTGCTGTTATATTCCATAACAGATAACACCATCCAACCCCCAATCGTTTGTATGTGTCAATTTGTGTATAAACTATGTACAAACAAGACGCGCCCACATAAGTAAACCATTAAAATTATTTATGATGTATATGTAGATAATTCTATATAGCCTAATGTATGTACATGGTGCCAGCGAGCATCATGTTTCAACATCATGGATATAGTCTATAGTTGAGTTCAGTTACCAATTCGAGTTTTCAGCTAGCTGTAAATTTTCTAATGCCCACTGAAAAAAGGGTGGGGCTCATTAACTTTATCCAATACTAATTGTTCATGCAACTAATTGACTAATAACAATTAATGAAACCATACATGTACATGCATATGAATCCTATATGCAGCAGTAAAACATAAAAAGTTAGTGAGGTTATCCTTGTGACACTGCCTAGTGTCATGGATTAGTACTGCATTAGTAGGGTACGTAGGGTGGTGGTGGATTTTCTATCCAGTACATTTCATCTTCTTCATTCCTTATAAGGGATACTGTCTGCTGTTCCACTGATGCATTTCTTTCATGCTGTGTTGCTGTTTCATCTGATGATGTACTAGCAACAGCATTGAGCCAGAACATGAAAGACCAACAACAAGCATATACGATCTAAAAACAATCATAATTCTTTTAAAATAATTAATTAATGAATAATTATTAATGAACACTTACGGTACTCAAAGCTAAAAGCCCACTTCCAATTGAGACACTCATCATAGAATGAAAAACTTTCTTTACTGAGAAGTCTATATCACCCAAACTATCATCACTAAACACTGTAACTTCTATCAATCCAAATAACAATGAGTTACCAACAGATATCTGCATGAGGCAATTCAGTGGAGAAATCTAGTATAGCGGTACACATCCCTGTAGCTAAGGAAATTTACTCCTATAGTATCACACAGCGCGTCTTATACACTTAATAATCTTATATGTACTCAATTGGTATGCATGTATTGCATGTATAGTATGATTTAATAGGATACGAGATACTGTGAAATCCATGGGTACTTCTCATAGGATAGCACAATGCTTAATATCAGTAGAGGAATTAACACCACATACAGACCAATAAGCATGTACAGGGAGACCACAAAAAACATCCAAACATCGTTATCTTGCTCATCCTTAAGTATATCTTTTAGCCTGTAAAAAAGAAAGAAATAATCACATAACCAATAGATAATGTGTAAAGTATATACGTACGCAACAGTATATGCTATTGCCCCTCCAGTATGACACAATAAACCAACACCACCACTGATGATAGAAATAATCAAGATGAGGTATACAATCTTGGTACTATGGGTCTGTTGTCCACCATGCTGAGTGGGTTGGAGGGACTTCAGTTTCACTTTAACAAATCCAGGCCATGAAGAATTGCCTATGATCTAAACATGGTATAATACTGTCATATACAGGTTGCTTTACTATATGACAGCTGATTTGCATGCATAATGTACACATGCATGTTCTGTGTGTATGTACTAACCATTATGAACATTAGTAATATGACTCCTGCTAGAGCTGCCTTTATCTCTTTGTATACAATATCTAAATAATTAGTACTGCTATACAAAATCAAAACTGAGCCAAGGGCTAATCCAGCACACAGACTCATTAACGAGGCTACACCATTCAACTATATATGTTATTCAGTGTAAGGTATAGTTAGTCCAACAACATTATGGAATACATGTGGCATACATGCATGAGTATAATACCCACAAGACCGTATTAATTATAGCAACAATATAATTATTGGATACAAGTACAGCTGTCCATGTGTTCTTATAGAAGATGGTCAGAATGTGGAAAGCAATGAATACAAAGCACACAAAATACAATGGGAAGAAGTACAAGAACAATACTCCATTCCTATAGTATAAAACTGACAGCATAAATGCAGCTAGTCTATAATGAACTGCTACATCTTACGTATGAGAGTCTGCATCAGACATGTCCTTATATCTCTTCCCACGGCTATATGAAACTGATGGTAACAGTATCAGTATAGGGATGTATCCTAAACACAGTGAGATAGGGAGCAGATGGTGCTTTTGTACTTGAACCATGATCCACCTAGTCCTTATCTCTCAGTATAAAATGGCTCTTTGTTTGTGTTAAATGTATTCATGAACTGCATTAGTTTATAATGCATGTCTAGCAAAAAGGGTGGGGCTCATTAAGTGCATAACTGCATGAAACTAATATAGCAGCATAACAGAGTGACATACAAAGCTCTGAAAAATGGATTATTTTTTAAAAAGATGGGTAAAAGCCTAAGAAGTATGTATTAGAAAAAAAAATATATATTTAGCATAATATACACTGTTGCATGGCTATGGGCCCAGAGCACTATAACTATAATAGTCAGTTTAATACTGCAACAGCTTCTCATCATCATCATCATCATCATCGTGATACTGTCTAGTGTCACGGGTTATTACTACATTAGGATAGGGCACATTTCCTATCCAGGGTGGTTCATCATTATCTTCATTCCTTATAAGGGGTACAGTTTGTTCCACTGCTGTGTTCCTGTCATGTTGTGTTGTTTCAGCTGATGTACTAGCAGCAGCAGCATTGAGCCAGAACTTGAGAGACCAACAACAAGCATATACAACCTTAATTGTGAGAATAAAATATATGATTAATTCAAGTATATTGATTGACTTGAATCACGCTTACTGTACTTAAAGCTAAAAGCATGCTTCCAACTGAGACACTAATCATGGAATAGAATATTTTTCTCTCTGAACTGTCAAGAGTATCTTGACTATAGATGGTAATAATAAAGAACGCCTCAAAGATTGAGTTTCCAATGAAAATTTGCAATAGACAATTCAATGGAGCAATCTGAATTTAACCGAATCGTAAGGAATTACTATAAGCTGTCATGTGACTATACATATGCATACTACAATTGATTATTATAAACTGTTAATTTGGCAGAGAGCTATATTGAACAGGATACAGGATATAAAATCCATGAGTACTTCTCATAGGGTAAGGCAATGGTTAATATCAGTAAAACAACTAATAGCACATACAGCCCAATGACCATGTACATGGAGACCAGCCAAAACATATAAAGATCATCGTCCTGCAGATCTGAATCCTTAAAGTCATCTCCCATCCTATATACAATAATCAGAACTTTATTCAGTAGATTATAGTTACAGGCATAACGTACACAACAGTGTATGATATAGCCCCTCCAGCATGACACGTTAAACCAATACCACCAATGATGGTAAAAGCAGCCAAGAGGACTATCAGAATGATCTGGGTACTGCCAAGAGCCTGCTGTCTATTACGCTGCCGAGGCTGTAAGATAAGCTGAGTGCTTTGAAGACACCTGCGTTTCATTCGTGCAAATCCAGGCCAAGAAGAATAGCCTACGATCTACAAAACAAAATACCATTCAGCTGCAGAGTTTTTATTAGTGCACTTCAAACATGATATTATTACCTGAATGATCATTAGTAATATGACTCCTGTCATAATTGCCTTCACCTCTCTAAATACAATTTCATTGCCTAGCATACTTCGATACAGGATCAAGGCTGAGCCAAGTGCCATTCCAGCAAAAAGGTTCGTTAACGAGGCTACACCATTCAACTACATCCATGCACCATCACAGTATATATAGGGTGTTTCAGTTAATCAACAACATAGTACACAGAAGTAATTAAGATAATTTATACTATAATTATACACAGTAATATATACGGTACATGTTTTACAGGCATTCCAATTGGATACAAGTACAGCTGTCCAAGCGTTCTTATAGAAGATGGTCAAAATGTGGAAAGCAATGAACAAAAAGCACAGGATGTATAATGGGAAGAAATACAGAAACAATAAGCCATTCCTACAATAATAAAATAGTAATAATACTAAACTGAGATAGCATTCATAAAACTACTTTTTAAGCTTACACAAATGAGTCCTTCTCATCATCTTCATATCTCTTCCCACGGTTATATGAAACTGATGGTATCAGTATCAGTACAGGGATGTATCCAAGACATAGTGAGATAGGGAGCAGATGGTGCTTCTGTACTTGAACCATGTTTTGAAATCTATAATATATACTACATGTACTTGCATAGCTATAGTACAATTGCTTGTTTACTGAAATGATATTCATGAATTGGGGTATTAATTATGAATTTATTCAAGATAGTTATAAAGGGATCTTGTTATTACTTAATCAGAATTTAATTCAGCATAATCGGTATAAATTATTATGTAGACAGCTCTAATGACTACCTCATGCCAGAAAAAGGGCGGGGCTCATTAACTTTAACAAACACTAATTGCTTATATAATAACAATGAAACTATGCATGGACATAAATCATATATGCAAAAGTAAAACATAAGTGAGGTTATTGCACACAAAGCTATAAAGTGACTTATAATAATAAATGGGTAAAAGCCTAAAAAGGAAACAATAAAAATTATTTAAGTATATGTATCATGTAATGTGTAGTGCTAGCTATTATATCATAGTTATAGTGTGAGGGTACACTAGCTGTTCAATACTGTAACAGTTTCTCATCATTATCATCATCATGACACTGTCTAGTGTCACGGGTTAGTACTACATTAGGATAGGGTGGACTTCCTGTCCAGGGCATTTCATTGTCTTCGTTCCTTACAAGGGGTATAGTCTGTTCCACTGCTGTGTCCCTTTCATGCTGTGTTGGCTCAACTGATGTACTAGCAGCAGCATTGAGCCAGAACATGAAAGACCAACAACAAGCATATACGATCTAAAAAAATCATAATTCTTTTAAAATGAATAATTATAATTATTTAATTAATGAAAACTTACAGTGCTCAAAGCTAAAAGCCCACTTCCAACCGAGACACTAATCATCGAACGAAACATCTTCTTCACCGTACTATCAAAATCAGCCACGTTACCATGACTAAACAAAGTAATATATATCAGTCCCTCTAACAACGAGTTCCCAACAAATATCTGCATCAGGCAATTTAGTGGAGAAATCTATATAGTGCATGCACATCCCTGTAGCTAAGGAAATTTATATAGTATCACATACATGCATCTTATACACTTGATAGTCATATACTCAATTGGTATGTATTGCATGTATGATTTACTAGGATACGAGATATGAAACCCATGGGTACTTCTCATAGTGTAGCACAATGGTTAATATCAGTAGAGGAATCAACACCACATACAGACCAATAACCATGTACAGGGAGACCACCAAAAACATGGTAATGTCATTATCTTGCTGATCCTTAAAAGAATCTTTTGACCTGTTATAGTAAACAAAAATAAATAATCATGTCACCATAAATATAGATAATGTGCCAAATATGCGTACACAACAGTACGTGCTATTGCCCCTCCAGTATGACACAATAAACCAATACCACCAATGATGATGGAAACAATCAAGATGAGGATTACGTTCTTGGTACTACTACTACTACTGGTCTGCCATCCCCTGTGTTGCTGAGTGGGTCGGAGAGACTTCAATTTTACTTTAGCAAATCCAGACCATGAGGAATAGCCTATTATCTAAAGTATAGAATGTCATAATTAATTATAATATTGTTTTACACATAGCTGAAATGCATACACATGCATATATGTGCCATAGACTATACTAACCATTGTGAACATTAGTAATATGACTCCTGCCAGAACTGCCTTTATCTCTTTGTATACAATATCTAAATAACTAGTACTGCTATACAGAATCAAGACTGAGCCAAGAGCTAATCCAGCACACAAGTTCATTAACGAGGCTACACCATTCAACTACATGTTATTCAGTATAAGGTATATAGTTATATTCAACAACATCACAATATACATGGGAATATATACATAAGTGCAAGAATTTTTATTATATAGCAATATCATTATGGATACAAGTACAGCTGTCCATGTGTTCTTATAGAAGATAGTCAGAATGTGGAAAGCAATGAATAAAAAGCACACAGCGTACAATGGGAAGAAAAACAGGAACAATACTCCATGCCTACAGTATAAATGAAAGACATGTATGCATATCCAGCTGAACTGCTCATAACTTAGTACAGATGAGAGTCTTTATCAGACACATAATCAAATCTCTTCCCACGGTTATATGAAACTGATGGTAACAGTATCAGTATAGGGATGTATCCAAAACAGAGCGAGATAGGAAGCAGATGGTGCTTCTGTACTTGAACCATGTTTTTGGAATCTGTCAAAATATACTGTACTTATATACTATCGTTTGTATGCATGTATTTATATTGTTTGTTTATACTGATTAGAAATGATATTCATAAATTGGGGACAGGCATGCAGTTCATGGTACATGTATTTATGAATTTATTCAAGTAGTCGGTAAAGTGACCTGTTACTACTAAAAAAGCTATAATTATTGCACACAGAAGCTATTAAGTGACTTATATAAAATAAATTTAATGGGTAAAAGCCTAAAGTGGAAAAAATAAAAAATTATTAGCCTATAGGTATATCATAGCTAGATCTATATGTAGTTATAGTGTACTGTTCAATACTGCTACAGTTTCTAATCATTCATCATGATACTGCCTATACATAACCATCATCATCATCATCATCATCATCATCATGACACTGCCTAGTGTCATTGGTTAGTACTACATTAGGGTAGGGTGGTGGATTTCCTATCCTGTGCATTTCATTGACTTCGCTCTTTATAAGGGATACAGTCTGCTGTTCCGGTGTTGGGTTCCTGTCATGCTGTATTGTTTCAGCTGATGGTGTACTAGTAGTAGCATTGAGCCAGAACAGAAAAGACCAACAACAAGTATATACGATCTATAAACAATCATAAAGAAAAATAATTAATCAATGCATAATGTTATTATTTAATTATGAACACTTACAGTACTCAAGGCTAAAAGCCCACTTCCCACTGAGACACTAATCATTGAACGGAAAAGTTTCTTTACTATGCTACCTAATAAATCAGCCCAGGTATCATCACTATACACTGTAACATGTATCAACCCCAGTAACAATGAGCTCCCAACAAATATCTGCATCAGACAATTCAGTGGAGCAATCTGGTATATCGGTGCACATCGTTACAGATAAGGAATTTATGCTTAGTATCAAGTACATACATTATAATAACCTTATATATGCATGTATATACTCAATTGGTAAGTACATTGCAAACATGCATGTATAGTATGATTCAGGATACGAGATATGAAATCCATGGGTACTTCTCATAGGGTAGTACAATGGTTAATATCAGTAGAGGAACCAACACCACATACAAACCAACAACCATGTACAGAGATACCACCCAAAACATAAGAATATCGTTATCGTGCTGATCCTTAAGAGAATCTTTTAACCTGTAAATGAAAATAAATAATCTTGTCACTAGATCTAATAGATTATGTGTGAAGTATACGTACGCAACAGTATATGCTATTACCCCTCCAGTATGACACAATAAACCAATACCACCAATGATGATAGAAATAATCAAGATGTGAACTACAGTCTTGGTGGTCTGATGTCCATCATGCTGCTGAGTAGGTCGGAGGGACTTCAGTTTCACTTTAGCAAATCCAGGCCATGAGGAATAGCCTATAATCTATTGACACGGTATAATATACTGTCATACAGAATTGCTTTACACACAGCTAAATGCATGCATTTGCATGTGCTGTGTGTATACTGACCTGGGTGAACATTAGTAATATGACTCCTGCCAGAATTGCCTTTAACTCTCTGTACACAATAGTAGTAAAATAACCGAATCTTCTATTATTGCTATACAGAATCAATACTGAGCCAAGGGCTAATCCAGTACACAGGTTCATTATCGAGGCTACACCATTCAACTATATACCATGATATTTAGTATATTAAGGTATAGTTAATCCAATAACATTACGGAATATACTTGCGGAATACATGCATGAGTATATACCAAGACTGCTGTATTAGCAATATAATTATGAATGGATACAAGTACAGCTGTCCATGTGTTCTTATAGAAGATGGTCAGAATATGGAAAGCAATGAATAAAAAGCACACAGAGTACAATGGGAAAAAGTACAAGAACAATACTCCATTCCTATAGTATAATAAAGATAATAATTATGCATGTAGCTATAGTGAACTGCACAACTTACAGATAAGAATTTTTAGCTGACACATAATCATATCTCTTCCCACGGTTATATGAAACTGATGGTAACAGTATCAGTATAGGGATGTATCCTAAACACAGTGAGATAGGGAGCAGATGGTGCTTCTGTACTTGAACCATGTTTTTTTTTAAACCTTTCTATACTGTATCAGTAGGCTACTGCTTGTGTATACTGAGGAACTGTTATTTATAATTATGTTGTTAATTTATTGGGACAGAGTGCACAGCTTATATAATTAAATTTATTCATGATGATAATCATTAGCCATGCTATGATTATAGTAGGTTAACAAGTATAACATTATCTTGTGAAAGCTCAGTTCCATTTAGTATGAATAAAGTTCAACTTCAATCATATTTATTAAGTTCAAGTTCCCAACTTCATTATTAATTTAGTATATACAGGGGGTTACCCTATATATTCATACATGATAAGGTCAAGTTATACCCAATCCTATCCGGGGAATTTCATCTTCGTTATTCAATGCCATTACTGCGTCATGCTCTGGCTCATGCTCTTCTCTTAGAAGGGGTACAATGGCCTCTGTTTTGCTCAGCTGTGGACATGTTATGGAGCAGCATTGAGCCAGAATTTGAAAGAGCACAAGCAACTAACTCCAATTTATAGATTTATAAAGGATGCACTTGTGATAAATTAGTACCGAATCAAACAATATGTATATTCATTATTCATTATCAAATATAGAAGCTATATACCAGTTATATATCTGAATAAATATCAGTGAGATAACTCCAACAATAATCGCTTTGATCTCCTTCCTTTATACAGTTATGCATGGTTAGTTACTTCGCTTACAAACTAAATTCTATCATAAATACTCATGACCGAATGGCTAGTCCAGCGAACACATTGACTAAAATTAATGATCCTATATACACCATTTTACTGTAACAGTTATATATCATTACATTTATGCAATGGAGACAGCCAGCTGTACCTCATGCATGCTAGCAAAAAAAGGGTGGGGCTCATTAAATTTATCCAATGTTTATATAGACTAAGTTATTATAATAAATTAATAAATGCTTAAAAAGGAAACAATAAAACATTAGGTATATAGAATAATGTGTTGCTGCCTCTAATCAGCTACATAGTTATAGTGATGGTATACTATTCAATACTGTAATAGTTTCTCATCCTCATCATCATTGTGATACTGCCTAGTGTCACGGGTTAGTACTACATTAGGGTAGGGTGGATTTCCTATCCAGGGCATTTCATTGCCTTCGTTCCTTATAAGGGGAACAGTCTGCTGTTCCACTGCTGTGTCCCTTTCATGCTGTACATGTGTTGGCTCGACTGATGTACTAGCAACAGCATTGAGCCAGAACTTGAGAGACCAACAACAAGTGTATACGATCTACAAACAATTACAAGTTTTTTTTAAATTAATTAATAAATTGATACTTACTGTACTCAAAGCTAAAACCGCACTTCCAACTGAGACACAAATCATAGAATGGAAAATTTTCTTTCCTGTGCTATCAAAATCAGTATCGTGCACGTTACTAAATGAGGTAACATATAGCAGTCCCTCAAACAACGAGTTCCCAACAAATATCTGCATCAGGCAGTTCAGTGGAGCAATCTGAGCACATCCTTACAGCTAAGGAAATTTACTCCTATAACTGACATGCATCTAATACACTTGATATGTATTACAAGGATACAAGATATGAAATCCATGGGTACTTCTCATAGGGTAAAGCAAAGGTTAATATCAGTAGAGGAACCAACACCACATACAGACCAACAACTATGTACAAGGAGACCAGTGAAAACATAAAAATATCATTATCTTGCTGCTCCTTAATAGAATCTTTTATCCTGCAAAACATTTAATAAATAATTATGTATCAACAATAGATAATTTGAATAGACTATACGTACGCAGCAGTATATGCTATTGCCCCTCCAGTATGACACAATAAACCAATACCACCAATGATGATGGAAACAATCAAGATGAGGGCTATAATCTTGGTGCTACTGGTCTGATGTTCGCCATTTTGCTGAGGCTGCGAAGGAAGCCGAGTGGATTGGAGGAATTTCAGTTTCACTTTAGCAAATCCAGGCCACGAGGAATAGCATATGATCTAAAGTAAAATACTGTAATACAATGTTGCTTTACACACAGCTCACATGCGCATATCAGTGTATGTTCCGTGTGTTTACTGACCATTGTGCACATTAGTATAATGACTCCTGCCAGAACCGCCTTTAGCTCTCTGTATACAATATCAAAATAACTGATACTGTGATACAGGATCAAGACTGAGCCAAGGGCTAATCCAGCACACAGGCTCATTAACGAGGCTACACCATTCAACTATATACCGGCATGTTATTCAGTATATAAGGTAGTTAATCCAATAACATTACAGAATACATGTGGCATATATGCTTACATGCATGACTATATACACTATATTAAAGCAATATGAATGGATACAAGTACAGCTGTCCATGTGTTCTTATAGAAGATTGTCAGAATGTGGAAAGCAATGAATAAAAAGCACACAGAATACAACGGGAAGAAGTATAAGAACAATACTCCATTCCTATAATAATAAAGACGTATATGCATGCAGCTCACAATGAAGTGCTACTTACAGATAAGAGTCTTTAGCTGACACATAATCATATCTCTTCCCACGGCTATATGAAACTGATGGTAACAGTATCAGTATAGGGATGTAGCCTAAACACAGTGAGATAGGGAGCAGATGGTGCTTCTGTACTTGAACCATGCTTTTTTAAAACCTGTCTATATAGCCTATACTGTCAGCTATACTGTTTAAGGAGCTGTTATTTATAATTATGTTGTTTACTTATTTGAAAATAATGAAGTACTGGGACAGCTAGAGTGCACAGCTTAAATTTATTCATGATGATATATACTATTATTCATGGTATAATTATAGTTATAGGTTAACAAGCAAATTATCTTGTTTTATAATAATTAATCATAAAGTTCAACTTTAATTATATTCATTGGTCATTAGGTTCAAGTTCCCACCTTCATTCGTGTGTACAGGGAAGTTACCCTGTATTAATATTCATACACGACAAGGTCGAGTTATTCAATCCAGTCTGGGGAATTTCACTGTCGTTATTCAATGCCATTGTTGTGTCATGCTCAGAGTCATGCTCTTCTCTTAGAAGGGGTACAATGGTTTCTCTATCTTGTTCTGCTGCGGACATGTTAAATGGAGCAGCATTAAGCCAGAACTTGAGAGACCACAAACAGCTAATTCCAATCTATATAATAAAGGTTATATGTAATGGATAATCAATGAATGAAACTGAATACATCATTATTATAAGTTAATCATTACCAAGTTCATGATCAATAGCACATCTCCGATTAAGGTAAAAATAGTGGAAAAGAAAATGCTCCATATGTCACTGTCCAAATTAGAACGGTCTCCTCCACTGATAGCGGTTACCCAGCGCAAGGCATTAAAAACAGTGTACCCAGCAAACATTTGCACTAAACAATTGAATAAAGCAATCTTGTTACACATCACGCATCCAAGGGTGGGTGAGGTGAGGATATACGTAAAGGAAGATTACTCATAATACACTGCCCTTTATCATACTATACATAGCAATACATACATTACACACACTGTATACACCCTTTTCTCCAAATAGTGATCATCTGTTATAATTACATTATATTATACCCACCACATACACATACAGATTACTATATATGGGTGTGGCAGTGAAAGCATGGTTCTAAAAATAATACTCTATTATAAACTGAGAGAACGGCTCATTACTGTGTGGGCGTTTTATACTATATACATGAGATACACACAGTATACGTGCACCCAGCTCGGTATAGTAGTGTATTGTGTATAGTCAGTAATTATAGGATACAAGATATGAAATCCATGATGAGTTCTTCTCATAGGGTGTAGCTATGGTTGTTACCAGTAGAGTAACCAACAGCACATACAGAACAACAACCGTGTACAGGGAGATTGTTCCAAATTTTAAAATATCGTCATCCTCCAAATAAGTATTGACTTCTGTCTTCTTTAAACTATAAAAATTATTTCAAGAAACCATTACAGAAAAAAAACCTGCAATACCAATCATCATCAACCATCACGACAAGCTAAAATATATCATTGTGCATGTATAACGATATTGGTATATATACATACCTTAAACTATAGGTTATTGCTGCTCCAGTATGACACATTACAGCAATACCACCACAAACGATAAATAAGATCATAGTAGTTTTATTCTCTATAAACTGCCCATTGTGTTGCTGTGTGACACGAGACCAAGTGTTTTGAAGGTACTCGAGTTTCAATTTCGCAAATCCAGGCCATAAGGAATAACCTATGATCTATTAATTGAAAGCAGTATTATAAACCTTTAATACAATAAGCTACTGGTTTACCTGAATAAATATCAGTGCGATAACTCCAACAATAATCGCTGGGACCTCCTTCTCTTTGTTGTCATAGTCAGTTACTGCTTTGCTTACTAACTGAATTCCATCGTAAATGCTCAAGACTGAGCCAAGGGCCAGTCCAACAAACACATTGACTAATGACCCTATACCATTTAACTGTAATATGATACACCATATACGCAGTGGACGGTTAAGGTTAACAAAACACTGAGGTGCTGAACAAACAGTATAGAGTAAATTGAAAAGTGTGAAATAATGTACATGGTAGTATAGCTTCAGTTTATATCTACTTTATACAAAATGAATATATTTAATACATACACTGTAAAAATTGTTTTGACATAGTGGTTATTTCCTGCACATGAAGTTATGCATGTCAGATGTCACAAGATAAAGGTATAGCCTATATACAATGGGGGAATTACTACAGACTTGTAATCATGCAATTAATGAAGTATTCCATCATATAATCCCCTTAAACCTTCCACAAATACCTAACTATAATTATATGTAGCACACATTCAACCTGTATGACAATTTAGTTTTTACAGTGATAAATAAATAAGTTATATGTACATTTTAATGTACACATTTGTACTTATCAGAAGTTCAGTGAAACATGCAATCCAGTTATATGCTCAGAAAAACAATAATTACATGTGGTATGGTAAACATAATTGTCTAAGGGTCAGTACGTGTATCAGCATTATTAATCTATGATTGTATCTAATAGTTAAAGCACGGTTCACAGTGCTATATACGGCTGTGATTTAATAGCATGAGGGGTGTGGTAAGGCGAAGCCGAGTGCTATATCAGCGCTTGAGACCCAACCCGAGTGCTATTAAATCCTGGTATAGTACATTGTGAACCATGCTTTAAAATGTTTATAGTATTGTGTGGGTGCATCAAAAGTGCTCGACAAGATGATCGAAGAGAAAAAACCTACGTTGAAAAACACGAGGTGAGTCTAAGTTCAAGTTGTGCTTCCGGCCACGAATGCTATATCTTGTAATATCTCGGTGAAATTTTGGCCACGAGTTCTTTATTGAGTGAAAAACATCTGGTCAACAGTTCTATACGCGAAAAAACAGTTGGCGCTTTTGATACACCCACGCAGTATACTATAATATACCTAAAAGTATATATTTAAGTTCATTACGTATTTTGAAACAATTCATAAGAATCAGATGTATAAAATATGACAAATCCAATGAAGACCCTAAGTCTTTTAATAACAAAATAACTTAACAACACATATCAACCAATCAAAATACACTATGCATAACATCCAGCCAATCAGAATAAAATGTGATTGTATATACAATACATTATGCATGATTGACCATGAAAACCTACATACACAAACAGGGGGAAAATAAAACAATGATAAAATAAACAGTCACAAGACAAATTACATTAAACCTAAGCAATGGATGTGCACCAGGTGAAATGTCCAGTTGAGTTACAACCCTCGTTACAACCAGATTGGTCTTTGAGTTGCAACCCTGACCAGAAATGATTTATTTGCAAAGAAGGAAGAAGGGGCGTTGCCCTTGAAATGGTGAACTATAATGAGAGGTAGTCAAGTGTCAACGATTGCCTCTCTCATTATTGAAGAGATAAATCGAACAATAACTATATACAGAAGCCTAAATACACTTCTTTCGTACCTGTACAGTGCTATATATATAATGTTGAATGTTGTGTAAAACATTTTTTATCTTTACCATTTAATTTTTCCCATGATATGTGATAATGTGATACACAAAAAAACTTTGTGATTTTTCACGAACACTCTAGAGTATACTCTATTCAATGATATCACTATTGAAACTATTCAATTTCTAAAACAGCCTACCAATAATACAAACAGTATAATAAACATTACACAAGATTGACACATACAAATTGCATTCAGGTGTATAAAGTACTATAAACTAGGCTTGACTGACACACGTCAGTTTAAGAAAAAAGGAGCTATATGTGACTAAAGTACAGTGCACCCTATACTGAGCTATCAAACATAAAATACATATACTTTGGCATATGGTACTCATGGCATACTGCATGGAACAACAATGCAGTGAATGCACACTGAATGGATACAATTACAGCTGTCCCTGTGTTCTTATAGAAGATAGTCAGAATGTGGAAAGCAATGAATAAACAGCACACAGAGTACAACGGGAAGAAATACAAGAACAACACTCCATCCCTATAGTAATAATGAACAATATAGTAAAGGCCTATAGCTGCATACATGGATCAAGTGCTTACAAATAGGAGTCCTTTCCAGACACAAAATCAAATCCCTTCCCACGATAATATGAAACTGATGGTAACAGTATCAGTATAGGGATGTATCCATAACACAGTAAAATAGGAAGCTGACTATGAGGTTGCACTTGAATCAGCATGTTTTCAGATCTAGTCTAGAGAACCAGAACTCCTCTTTTTATGAGTAAAAATCATTAAAATAAATATATTAATTGGTAATATAACCATTATTAATATTAAATGGTGAGTATAAATTAAATTCACAGTGAGCATTAAAACTGAATGATACTGTCAATCATCAATATAAAAAAAATAAAAGAATTGAACTAATATTATTCGTGCTATGATTATATAGCTTAGGGTTAATAACAAGTAAATTATCATGTTTTAATTATCAAACAAATTTAACAAAATGCAACTTTAATTATATTTTATTGATTATATAAGGTTCAAGTCCCCACCTTAATTAGTGTGTACATATAAGGGAAGTTACTCTGTATTAATATTCATACATGATAAAGTCGAGTTACTCTGGGGAATTTCACTGTTGTTATTCAATACCATTGCTGTGTCATGCTCAGAGTCATGCTCTTCTCTTAGAAGGGGTACAATGGCTTCTCTATCTTGTTCCGCTGTGGACATGTTAAATGGCGCAGCATTGAGCCAGATTGTGAGACCACAAACAGCTAATTCCAATCTGTAATAAAGGTTATACACACATGTAATGGATAATCAATGAATCAAACAATGCATCTAGTAATTATTATAAGTTAGTGATCATTACCAAATTAAAGATCAATAGAACATCTCCAATTAAGGTAAAGATCATGGAAAGGTAAATATTCCATACATCAGCGTCCCAATTAGAGCGATCTGCTCGACTAAGTGCTATAACCCAGCACATGGCAATGAAGAGAGTGTACCCAGCAAACATTTGTACCAAACAACTGAATAAAGCAACCTTGTTACATTGTGGATTAAGGAAGATTATATACTCAATTGTATATACCCTATACAGTGCATACTGTATATACCCCGCCCCCACCCCACCCACTACCACCAAATAGTGATCATTCATTATATCTATATACTGATCAATACATGGGTTACATAGCAGTGAAAAGCACATATTTAGTTTTAATAATCTATTACAAACTAAAAGAATTAAAGGCTCATTATTGTGTGGGCGTTTTACACTGTATATGTGACACACCCATTATACATACATGTACACCCAGCTGGGTGTACATGTATGTATAATGGGTGTGTCCCATATACAGTGTAAAAAACGCCCACACAATAATGTACAATAGTGTACAGTGTATATAGTCAGTAATTTGGGATACGAGATATGAAATATATGATGAGCTCTTCTCATAGGGTGTAGCAATGGTTGATATCAGTAGAATAGCCAACGCCACATACAGAACAAATACAACGTTCAAGGAGAACATTCCAAATATAAAAATATCATCCTCCTCCAAATAAGTATTGACTTCTATCTTCTGAACACTATAACAATCATTAAAAAAAACAATCATGCATTAAAAAAAATAATAATAACAGGCTTAAAAAAACATCATTGACCGTCACAACAAGCTACATGTATATACGTGGCTGCATGCATGTATATAGCAATATTGGTACATACGTAGAACAGTATGCTATTGCCCCTCCAGTATGACACATTACAGCAATACCACCACAAATGATAAATAAGATCATCATGGTGGTTTGAGTCTTTATCAATTGATGCCTGTTGCTGTGTTGCTGCATGACACAAGCCTGAGTGGTTTTAAGGTACTCTAGTTTCAATTTCGCAAATCCAGGCCATAAGGAATAACCTATAATCTATTAATTGAAAGCCCTACATAGAAACCTACAATACAATAAGCTATATACTATTTGGTATACCTGAATAAATGTCAGTGAGATAACTCCAACAATAATCGCTGGGATCTCTATCTCTTTACTGTCATGGTTAGTTACTTTGCTTACCAACTGAATTTCATCATAAATGCTCAAGATTGAGCCAAGGGCTAGCCCAACGAACACGTTGACTAATGACCCTATACCATTCAACTATATATATATATATAGTGCGCATATATGCAGTACGGGTAGTTAATGTTAAGGTTAATGAAACAGGTATTGAACAAAACGGTATATACTAGAGCAAATTGAAAAGTGTAAAATCATGTAGTAGTTTCAGTCTACTATATATCTGCCATATACAAAATGAATATACATAAATAAGTTATACGTATATTTTAAGTACACAAATGCATTTTTATGATTTACTGAGTGAAACAGTCCATATCATGCTCAGAAAAACAATAACTGCATGTGGTACGGTAAACATAGTTCCATATAGGGTCCTGCTGGTATAGACCGATAAGCTTTATTGGCAACACTATATATGAAACAATCTGTTGATGGGTTTATTGGGGCAGAAGCTGGGTGTGTGATAAAAAGAACTGCGGAGGTACTATCGGGGAAATGGGAGAAAAGCTACAGTCAGGTGATAAATTGGGTGCGGACTTCATTGTCGTTTGCAGTTATACGGGCAACTGGGTTGTGTTTAAGAGGATCCAGAGTACCCTGGAGAAGTGGCAGGGGTTTCGAGGACGGAGTGGGCTTACCATTGTGTGTTTAGTTTGATTTTGATTAACTTGATTTGATTTGTTTAAATTGGCATGAATGCATGCATTCTATTTGATAGTACATTATAATTATACTTACATTAAATTTTTATCTTTGACATTATAAACTAAATTATTTTATTTATGCATACTGTCTTTTACTATATGTATCTTTTCCAATAAAACGATTTTTGATAAGAATTTATAGATCCGCGGCAACTGAGCCCAATCAGAAAAAACAGTAAGTCTTTCAATAACAAAGTATACTGTTGCAACACATGCAAAACAACCAATCAAAATACACTATTAACATCCAGCCAATTAGAATAAGATGTGACTATATATAATGTAGAATGCATTATGCATGGCTGACCATGAAAACCTATACACGGCATGCAATGCATGTGCACCAGGAATGTCATTGCAACCAGAGGGGTCTCATGAGTTACGGCAACCGTGCAAAACCAGAAACTATATATTTATTTGCAAGGAAGGGGCATTGCAATGGTGAACTATACAATGAGGCAGTTAAGTGTCGTCACATTAACGATTGCCCTTTTCTCTTGTTATTGATGAGATAAATCGAACAATAACTATATATAAGTAAAGCACTTCTTTCAGTTGTACTCATATATGGTGCTATATATATATGTAATGTTGAATGTTGTGTAAAACATAATTTTTCCCATGATATGTGAAACACAAAAAAGGCTTGTGATTTTTCAACACTCTAGAGTATAATAATTATATTCAATGCTATGATACCACTTTTGAAACTATTCACTTTTCTAAAACAGCCTGGCTTATACTGCACCCAGATTCGTCAACATCTCAACAATATACAGTAACATAAACGTTACACAATATTGATGTTGATCAGTTTACAATTATACATCGGGTGCATAAAGTATTATAAACTATATAGCTATATAGGTTTGACTAACATATTCTGTTATATACTTTTGGCATATGGTAATGTACTGGAACAACAATGCACAGCAATGGATATAATTACAGCTGTCCGTGTGTTCTTATAGAAGATGGTCAGAATGTGGAAAGCAATAAATAAACAGCACACAAAGTACAACGGGAAGAAGTACACGAACAATACTCCATTCCTATAATAGTAATGAGCAAACATGAGTATAAGGCCTATAGGTGTAAGCCCACTATCCACTATAGGCAACTTTGTTGAAAAAAATAGAACTATATTATAGGCTCTATTTTTGTACAACAAAAAGTGCCTATAGTGGAATGGTAGGCTAAATACATGGATTATATGCGTGCATGTGCTTACAAATAAGAGTCCTTTCCAGACACAAAATCAAATCCCTTGCCACGATAATATGAAACTGATGGTAACAGTATCAGTATAGGGATGTATCCAAAACACAGCAAAATAGGGAGCTGACTATGAGGTTGCCCTTGAATTAGCATGCTCAGTTTTAGATCTAGTCTGGTCTAGAGCAAACTCATTTTTTTTATGCGTAAAATTAATTCATTAACTTATAGTCTACTAGTTATATTAATTGGTAATATAACCATAATGGGTGAGTATATTAAATTTAAAGTCTTGTCTGTTGCCGCTGGAGGGTGTGTCGCGCTGAATATATGAGCCGCAGACAGTACCCAGTGGGTATCTGACATATATTTATACACATATACAACAGACCATGCAGATTAGTATATAACAAATGATACAATAGAAATTTTAGTGAATTGCTTCAAGAAAGCTCAGTAAACAGGAAGAAATTACTCACATCATATGCTTTAAAGGAGTCCTTTCCAGACACAAAATCAAATCCCTTCACTTTCAGGATAATATGAAACTGCGTTGCACTCGAGGTTGAATCTGATGTTGAATCAGCCATGTTTTAGAGCAATTTTGTCTAATGAATTATTAGAGTCTATTAACAATATAATTATATTAATTGTTATATCCCGTTGCTATGTGGTTGCTAAGATTATAGAGTGTTTATAAATCAGATAATGCACCCCCGGGATATAAACTAGTTATAGTACGTGCACTCGTGCATTATTTAATTTATAACCACGAGCGCGCGAGGGCCGCAGGCCCGAGAGTGGGAGTGGTTATAAATTAAATACCCGAATACCATACCACAGTGACACAAACTGCATGTACTAACCCCACCCACCCACCCTCTATATAATACACGTGTACATGCTATATTTCCTATGCTGTACTATATAACAAGCAATTAAAAATGGTTAAGTATAAAGCCGGCACAATATAGCTGATCTTTTACTTCTTGTGTACGTTATAGTCGTAGGTAATTTGACCTTTTGATGTGGCAACCTTTACATTGGAATAGACCACGACTATATCATGCAATGTTCACAATGTATATAGTACTGAACGAACCTGCTGCCTTATATGAAACTGGTCTGCGGACCCGGCACAATATATACTGATGCTGCAATATGGTAAGTCACTTGGATAAATAATATTAGCAATAGTACTTAATCATTTATCAGTCACATGAATGAAGGAGCAAGCTATATGGTGGCCCATGCAACGATTCTTGTCAGTGCATGTGTATACTGCATGCAATAAGAGTGGCTGGTAAGTGAAGCATTCTATTTGCGGGTTTACTCAGTTTTGCATAATTTTCAGCCTGTAAACTGATGGTGGCTAAAAATAATACTCAACACTATAATACGTAGATCTACAATAAAGTTAGTCTCGTACCCAGATTCACCGCAGGTGAGTCTGGGTATACGAGACTAACATAACTAAAGCTTTGTGATTTTTCAACACTCTAAAGTATATGACTATATATTGAATGATATCACTACTGAAACTATTCACTTTCTGAAACAGCCTAGCTGGCTTACACCACACATGATGTCTTAACATCTTAACAATACAGTAACAAACATTATAATTATATATGTACATGCATGTACATGCACAAGATTGATATACTATACATACAAATTGCATTGGGTGTAAAGTCCTATAAACTATAGGCTGACTGACATACGTAGATGTAGGAAAAAAAGGGATATAGGTGAATGAAGTACAGTGCACCCTATACTGAGCCATTTTAAAGCCTATCAAACATACATATACTTTAGCATATGGTACTGCATGGCATACTAAAACAACAATGCACAGCAATGAATACAATTACAGCTGTCCATGTGTTCTTATAGAAGATCGTCAGAATGTGGAAAGCAATGAATAAACAGCACACAGAGAACAATGGGAAGAAGTACAAGAACAATACTCCATTCCTATAATAATATAATCAACAATAGTGAAGGCCTATAGCTGTATACATAGATCAAGTGCTTACAAATAGGAGTCCTAGCTTCCCAGACACAAAATCAAATCCCTTCCCACGATAATATGAAACTGATGGTAACAGTATCAGGATGTATCCATAACACAGCAAGATATAGGGAGCTGACTATGAGGTTGCACTTGAACCAGCATGTTTTCAGAGCAACCAGAACTATGAGTGAAGTCATTAAAATAGTTATATTAATTGGTAATATAACCATTATTAAATGGTATTATATTGAATTCATGGTGAGTATTAAAAAATGATACTGTCAATATAAAAAGATGAAAGAATTGAACTATTATTATTCATGCTATGATTATAGTTTAGGGATTAATAACAAATAAATTATCATGTTTTAATTATACTAATTATTTAATAAAGTTCAACTTTAAATATATTTTATACATTTCAAGTTCCCACCTTCCTTAGTGTGTACAGGGAAGTTACTCTGTATTAATATTCATACATGATAAGGCCGAGTTACGCCGGGAAATTTCATCTTCGTTATTCAATGTCATTACTGTGTCATGCTCCGGCTCATGCTCTTCTCTTAGAGGGGGTACAATGGCCTCTTTGTCTTGTTCCGCTGTGGACATGTTAAATGACGCAGGATTGAGCCAGAATTTGAGAGACCACAAACAACTAATTCCAATCTATATAATAAAGGTTATATATATGTGATGGATGATCATTAAAATCAAACTGAATGCATCAGAATAAGTTAATCGCTACCAAATTAAAAATCAATAGAACATCTCCAATTAAGGTAAAAATCGTGGAAAGGTAAATATTCCATACATCAGTGTCCCAATTAGAGCGATCTGCTCGACTAAGTACTATTACCCAGCACATAGCAATGAAGAGAGTGCATGTATCCAGCAAACATTAATTTGTACCAAAAAAACTGAATAAAGCAATCTTGTTAACCCGAGCGTGGGCGGAGGGTTATAGTAGTCGGTTTGTGTGTCTGTCTGTGTGTCTGTGTGTGTGTTACCACGTAATTGACATACCCCCAACAAAAGTATAGTCTTGTCATGCATGGCTTGGATGAGTTGGATCTCGGCTTGGATAGCATCTACTGTTGTGAAGACTAGCCCTAGCATGGCCCTCGAGTT
>JAYJLX010073260.1:0-25982 GCA_036873525.1 Chalinula nematifera
AGACAGTGTCCGCGGACAAACCAGCCAAAATACGGGAGTTTCCAATCCCGTTTACGTTAGTCTATAGTATCTATGATGCAAGTATGCTAAATGTGTCAGAATTCTTTTGTATAATAAATTTATCTTGAGTGATTAGATATGTGTCGTTTTGATTAAAACTGAATTTTACTTTTGGTTGATGTACATTATAATTATGCATTTCTAATTATGTGTAGGTGAAAAAACTTATTTTTCAATAGTATGTTAGTATTTATGATGGACCTATTGAAGCTACTGTACGTGTATATACAGTGGAATTAACCTCTGAATAAAGGACACTTTTGGGACCCTATATATATGTACATGTACATATACATGTAAATTGAAGTGCTTTGTTCTTTATAGGAAGGTTGTCCTCTTCTCAGAGGTCAAAACTTATTAGGCAAGTCTATTTGGGACACTGGACAAGTTGCCTATGTTGAGAGGTTTATTATAGAGTGTCCCTTTCTCAGAGTGTCCACTATCAGGGGTTGTACTGTATGCATGTGTGAAGTTTGAGAAAATTTTTGTTTGTTATTAAATTTGCTGGATTCAGTAACAATTACATGTAAGCTATTAATATTGTCGGAAATCCATGATTTTTATGTACTTATGCATGTAATTTTAACTTCTTCCTAAATGGTAAATCACTGGAATGTCCAGTCACTGGTATTAAATAAGGCACAGTATATCCTGTATTCTATGGTAAGAGACTAAGGCTCCATATATAGTGTATGTATGTGTACATGTACAAGCGTGTTTCCCCCAACATCATTATACAAAGTGGCCAACCCTGTTAGAATTTCGAACCACCCCCCTTACTTTGTTGTGCTCCAAACCACACCCACTTTTATTAATTCAAGCTGTTCCTTCCCACCCTGTTTAGTTGTCATTCTAAAGGCTGATTCACACTATAAGCGTAACATAAAAGTGAATACATGGGGGAAAGTACAAATCATTAACGTAACCTAACGACTTCGAAAAATTTCAATTCTTTACATCATGCACGTTATTCTTTTAGTGTATTTACTTTCATTACTTGCGTTTATAGTGAGAGTCAGCCTTAGTATAGTTGCTTAACTCTTATATATCAAGACATTGGTTAGGAAATAAACTTTAAGTCCGTATTTGAAAGAGATGTATTCTTTTTTAATGTAGTTTCTTTTTGATTCAGTAGCCTTGCCTGGATTTGTAAAGTGTATTGATATGTAGTATGTATAGTATGCTTTGAGGTCTATATGGCTAATTATAAGACCTGAGCCTCGAGATATCAGCCCAAGGCGAAGCCAAGAGCTGATATTGAGGGGCTAGAGTCTTATATTAGCCATTATAGACCAGAACTCATAATATTGCTTACCTTACAGTCACACCTGCTCAAGTTGCAAATATATAGTATAGACTCTTAGCTGTTTTGTATTACTGCATTACTGATTTTCAGACTTGATATGACTTATAGACTCATGAATATCATTGTATATGAGCTTTGGACCTCGTGAATCTCATTATGATGTAATCACAGATTTAATCACAGATTTAATATATGGCATGCATATCAGACCTGGTGGCACTTTTACAAGGTGGCCAACCCTGTTAGAATTTCGAACCACCCCCTTGCTCTGTTGTCTCCAAACCACACCCACTTTTATTTATCCAAGCTGTTCCTTCCCACGCTGTTTAGTAGTTATTCTAATTCACACTATAAATGTAACATAAAAGCAAATACACAGGAAAATACGAATCATTAATGTAACCTAACAACTTCAAAAAACTACGATTCTTTGCTTTACGTTAACATTTCATGCTCTTTTGTAAAGTGTTGATATGTGGTATATATAGTATGGTGTGAGGTCTATAATTATGGCTAATGTAAGACCTAAGCCTTGAGATATCAGCCCGAGGTGAAGCCATTTAAGGGCTGATATCGAGGGGCTAGAGTCTTATATTAGCCATATAGACCTGAATTTGTAATATTGCTTACCTTATAGTCACACCTGCTCAAGTATATGAGCTTTGGACCTCGTGAATCTCGTTATGATGTAATCACAGGTGTATCAGATTAGACCTGGTTAGGGATATGCAAATTATGCTCCTATTACCTTAAAATTATGCTTTTCCAACTCCCTATTAGATGGTACACAGTGTGTGAAACTTAATTAATCTTGATATGCACTCACTATATACGTAAATCAAGTAATAATACTAATGTATGTCCTGTATGTATAAATTTAAAGGACACCATCACTGACTTATTTTGTTGAATTTTTAAAAGTTTAAATTGCAAAGTTTAATATCTGAATACTATTCAGACATGATTTTCAACTATTTTTGGGTGAATATGGTATAATGCCCCTATTATGCCAGCATAATACTAAAGGGTAGGTATGTTAATACTAGAGGGTAGGTATGTTAATACTAGAGGGTAGGTATGTTAATACCTAATATCTGTTAACGTTGAGCTAAGGATTTGCTCATCATACTATATACTCACTGCCAGAGTGCACAATTAATCCTATGTGTCGATTTTTGTTGCCTAGGGATATGCAAATTATGCCAGCATAATTTTGGGCATAATAGGCTAGCACAAGAAAACTGCTTTTTCAGTGTGTGCTACCTCATCCAATTGCAAACACAGGATTTTACAACATAGGTAGTTGTAGTAACTATGCCTAAGCATGCTGGTCAAGTTTCAGACGGCTACTATGTAAAACGGGCTCTACAGTGGCTTAAGAAATCTGCACTGGTTGTAGACTTAGGTGCACTCTTAAGCACTTTACTCGATAACTGTGCATGCAAATACAATGAAATTTTTTATATAAGCCTATTGGTTCTTCTTGATTATGCTGAGAATAGTGGTTGGTGCAATATTTTGCTTGAGAGCTCCGCTATAAGTGATAACCTAAATGAAACGATTGCGTATGCTTCTTCAGCAACACAAATTCTTACCCTAGTTCTATATCAGCATTCTCAACTAGTCAAATTCGAAAAAATATGAAGCATGGCTGATTTTCAAGAAATACCAGCAGCGGCCCAGCATCTCTGCCATCTTGGAACATCGTATCTGGTCACGTGATTGATGACGCATGACCAACCTCCTCTGGTACCTTGCTGTACAGTAATAGAGGCTTGGTAAAGTTATATTCCACGATTCTATTTAATGCCCTTGTCCCTTAATTATAAACTCTTATAAACTCTAATAACTCTATTTAATGCCCTTGTCCCTTAATTATAAACTCTAATATTATTGTAACGCTTTGTATTATGTGATATGAAACCGTTTATGTAATAGTACACAATGCGAGGTTATTAAGTTGTTTAGTAACACGAGAATTTGCAATAATTCCCGAGCCGTTACTAAGCAACTTAATAACCAAAGCATTGTGTACTAAGTGACTTAGTTTTACAAGACGCAAATTGAAGCTAAGAAGACACTAAATTTGCATGGACCACTAATGAATGCTGAAGAAAAAAGAGTAGAAATATCAAACGCCCTTGCCGTACTGACTCGGAGCACAACTGCTGGGCCCAAAAGCTGTAGCACTCACAGTTGGTTTATATAACAACAGATAACTTTCAATACCATTCCGATATTCAAGCTACAGATAGATCTAGCTAATGCACATGCTTATGACAGTCTATTGAATTTCTGTTTCGTCAACTGACCCTGCTTTTGATAGAACTCCTGGCAGTTAACTATTCAAAATAGCAAAACATCAGTCAGAGCAATCCCGTTCGAATTACTTGTACAGTTGTACTTATCTTTCCTTATCAACCGTCTTTCTCAACAGCTCACCATTTTTTCAATTTATTAATTATATTATTAAAATTAAAATTAGTAACCTCCGCTCCGTGCAGGTTACTAATAGATTATGAAAACCTGTTATTCAATCATTATAAGAGCTTCAAAAAAACTAATAATAGTTATTACTAGTTATATTATTATAGTTATTATATTCCTTAAACACGATTGTGTGTTAGATTACGAATGATGTGCTGACTCCCAAAGGGTTAATAATGTAATACTAATAGCAATGTGTTAAATTACTATAGATTACAGGACTTGAACACTGTGACAGCAAACATGCTAATGGTAGTGTTAAACTTTGGGACATAACTGGAACATCGATACAGCTGATCCTTGTGCTGAAGATACTACCCATATTCTCCACGGCTGACACAAACAAATTCGATACCGATATGTTCTCTGAGTTTGCAAGGCCACTTTCGGGGCGTGTCACCAGAACAGCGAGGTCATGTGACACATTTACTTTTTGCGGAAACACATTTCAAGTAAGCAATTATCACATGTATCTACATGCATGTATGCTGTAAGAAGAAGTTCATTGCATTCACAAAAAATATTTGTCAGTATTAATTCATTAAAGTAACAAAATGAATTAGCCTACTTGAACACTGTAGGAGTGATACCCTATAATAACTGTGAATTATAGCAATTGTACAAGTGACAGCTGTTGCCTGTATACCTGCTCACATGCACATTCAATTGTAAGACAGTCATAACTGTAAATTGTAACAAGATAGCAGTTATAGCAAGTGACAAACTAAACTTCTTGTGAATATTTGTACCACCGATGCATAACTGCATTTGACAAACATTTTTGTTAAAAAGAAAAAAATCTGTTTTGACAGAGTATATAATATAGTACGTATGTATGTTAATGTATACATGTATTTACTGTAGGTGAAGGGTCCTAGTGTGGGTGTAATGGTGTGTACCATGGGGTCTACTATTATCAGATACTCCATTGATGTGCCCAAGAATGATAAGAAAGTTCAGTGTATCTAATCGAGCCATACCTGCTGGTAACCAACCAATACTGCACAATACATAATGTATTAATAATGGTGTCTGTGTGTGTGTTTTATGTACTGTAGGGTAAGGATTATTCGTTGGTCCATGCGGCTCCTATTGTGGTTGTGTTTATACTGGATTATGAAGTTCAAGCACTGCCCTCACCAGCGGAGATCGCCGGAGCATTGTATTTCACCAGATATTGTAAATGTTCTGTCCATTGGTGTTCATTGCCCATTACTGCCTTGCCATTAGTCATTCTAATTATTGCCCATGTGTACAGTATCATATACAATCACATATAACAGGCCCACCCACCATCATGGCCACCTCATCCTCTAATTATAATATACTATATACCTTACACACAGTGTAACAGTGATACAACTGGATGAATACTGATTTTAACCCTCAGCAAACTCATTACCAAGGAAGAGAAGGTGGTGTGTATAACATCGGATACTAATTAATGCTGTATACTAATGTACTATTGTTATATAGGAGTGAGAGAAGGAGCATTCATTGTCGGGTGGAGGAGAGGTCTTCTTCATGGAAAGCCCCCAAAGAATCTATCAGTCATGTGACAAGTTGTAACACATCAAGTTGTAACAGCTGAACCAGAAGCCTTTTAATGTTGGATATTGAAGAGGACTATAGCCAACGAGGTACAAATGAACTGATAGTGTGGTAGTTCACCTGCTCAGTATCCATATCATTGATTAGGTTAGAGGTACTACACAAACCAAACAACAATATAGTTTCTCAGAAGCAGTCAATACTATAGTACTACAGGACTACACAGGTATGTTAGATTAGATACATGACTATAATATGTAATCTATGATGTAATACTGTAATGTTATTATTAGGTGTTTTTATAGCAACATCTCAATTCTAATGGCTTCGTTCCTTTCTTTATTCAGAATAGCGTATCTAATGACCAATTCAGTATAACGGGGTACAACGACATAACACTGATGATCAGTCACTGTACATGTCCACATATACCTAGCAACTGCACTGCTCCTCTGATAATGTACAAATCAAGACGTCAGTGTTTTTTTGAAGCTTGAAGACCTTGGAAATGAAACAATGTTAAGCTTATTATTCATACAATGTTATAAATTATTATTTTTTATACTTTATTTTGTCATAAAATAGTACAATCAAAGCACAATTAATCATGTTTATTTAAAAAAAAAACCAACAGCAACAAACAATAGGAATAAACTAGTCTCTCTGGCTGGCCAGCGAGACTAGAATAAACTTGACTATCAGGATGAATACTTTCATAGAGAAACAAGCAATTGACCCACATCATAGTATCATCGTAGATGATACTACGGTGTGGGTCAATTGCTTGTTTCTCTGGTAAAAGTATTCATCCTGATAGATATTGTGCACTTCATAACCACACCCACTGGGTGCCATAGCACTATTGGTATTAAAGGAAAGTTTGAAAACGATAATATAGTATCACAACCACCATTAATGACTATAGCTACGGTACACACTAGTCTCATGTAGGGGTGTAATGATTATGCCAGCACTTTTTAAGCATAACATGCAGGTAGACTTAAACACAAGCACAATTTAAGCATAATAGGAGCGGAAACCATAAATGTGGCTGCAATTTTAATTAAACTAACCGGCTGTAAATATTCATTTATTTAACCTAACAAGCATATGGCAATTCACAAGATGCTTTACCCTCAATGGTTACATAGAGTGTACTCTCATTTTAACTATATTGGTTCATTGATTTAGTCTCGCATAGCCAGACCTAATCTCGCCATGCCCATTACGATCTATACAAGGAGGGAATACCTTCAAATGTGATCGGAATGGGTGTGGCGAGACTAAGCTAGACCCTCCCAGGCTATACGAGAGCTAGTAGTATTGATTATTAATTTTATTACCGTGACTGCATCTTATCCATTCAAATTAAGTTTAATCCAAAACTATAGTGCAAAAGCATATAGGGGCAATTACTAGACAGTGAAGCATATATAGCATGATTGGTTATTTAGCTCAGTAGTCTCCTGCCCAGACTCCCACGCATCTAACTACATGTAGCTCGTTAGATACGTGGGAGTCTGGGCACTCACGAGACTCGATCTGGCGGGCGTGCCATTGCTTATAATGCATGCTTACTGATGCTTACAGCATATGCAATTCGCTACTGATGGCCGTAAATAATCGTCAACCGATCGAGAAACCTGCTCAGGGCTTTCGACATCAGATATCCAGCCAAAGAGAAGGCACTAAGACTACTGCGAAACACAAAGAAACCCTCGGAAATAAGAGGCGGTACTAGTAAATGGCCACTACTACACTATGCTGCTTATAATAATTGGCTAGACGTTTGCCGGCAACTGGTAGAGATCTACCAGGTTGACCCACATGCAAAGGATGACACAGGGTGGACAGCTCTACACCTTGCCTGTGCGGATAACCGTACCAATATAGTCCAGTACCTAGTAAACCAGGCACTCTGTGACCCATTGGTAAAGAACAAAGCTGGAGACACTCCGTTTGATATCAGTCATGGAAAGTCAAGAGCCTTCTTAAGCGCCATTATCGGTTAGTATCATTGTTAGCCGGCTATATATCCTATAATAATCAGTATATAAATAAATTGCTTGTTCAGTATGTTACTGAACCGTTATACTGTACATGTACGCTGTTTTAAGGCTTTTCAGGAGGGCGTCAGTCAGTGCAGCAAAGGAAAAATGAAGGTTTTTTTTTTAGTAAAATCAGTGGTTATCTGATCATGCATTTAGCTTAAACAAAATTACTAGGATCCGGAGAGAGTTTATAGTATGAAACAGTGTATCCATATATTTCTTCAGCTGGCAATGGGTCATGCACGTGAGCACGGTGTGGACGTCAGTGATTCACTATTATACATTATAGTTTCAGTGCATGCAGTTATAATTAGCCATGCACGTCCAAACATGCATGACTGATTTGCAAAAGTGCCGCATGACACGCTTGCTTAATTTACTGCGCCCACGTACCTCATGCAGGGCACGATCATAGCGTTCGTTTAATATGCTTGTGGAGTGCTGAGTACAAGCTATAGGTGCTATACAAAACACTTCGTTTATAGTTTGCAACAAATTCAGAAAAAAACATCGAGCTATATTGGTGGACTATATAACCATAGCTATATGACCTAGGTCTACATGTGTAGTATAATGGTCTGAAAAGAAACCCGTATACTAGCAATTATTAAGCCAGCTGTGCGGCAGAGCTCTGTAAAGTTATAGGTGTTTTGAACTTTTTTTGCTCGATGACGATCACCCTATATAGTAGTCTTGTCCATTTTCCATTCCTTGCATGTACTACCCGCGAGATGCCAGCAGGATGTGTGGGTGATCTGGTTTGGAGGTTGCGCCTGCATGTATATAGTGGCCTGTTTGATGTGGCTTAACAGTTCAGTTGCTGAGCTCTGCGGTTCATGTTCACTATAGCTTTGGCCATCTTTATGAAAAAAAGTTTTCTAGCAAAACTTGAATTAAGGAGTGGGCCGGGGAGGGTGCTTGGAGGGGGTCTCTTACGGAAATATACAATTTTTAGCAGTTTTAATGCCGGAAAAGCAAAAGTCACAGGTTTTTTTTAAATATAACATCGCCTGTCAGTGAAATTTTCCTCTCAGATTTCCGTTTTGTAATAATAATAATAATTATTATTATTCAATAATAATATTATCATTATAATTATTATTATTATGTTATTTTCGACAGCAGACAAAGCAAAGAAGGAAGAACTGTCTGTGACAGATTACGCCCCTTATCTTGAAAGAGCTGCAGCTCAAGGCACTGTGACAACAAGACTATCCAGTATTGGTGAGTCACATGATTAGAACCCCCTGAATAGTTTCCTCGCAGTACTATAAGCTATATATAGGCCTGGACACTAGCACTGAGGCTGAGCAATAAGGATCAGCAGATGGTTTTAGTAAATGCGCAGAAGTGCCTTTACCCCAGCAAAATAATTATTTGTCAGTATACCTTAGGGATAGAAATTTTAACACAGACTAATTTTAGCGGATTTTTGCTATCATACATTTGGCATGTACTAAATTTAGCGGAAAGAAACAATTTTATAATAATTTGTATTAATAATAAGCTATCATAATAATTTTAACGTGTATCAAATTTGGCGTTTTTTCCATTGACCGCCAAAATTCGCTAAAATTAGTACCCGCAAATAATAGTTACCTCAAGGTATATAGTCTAAATAATTCATTACTAGTAATGAATCAGCCTATACGCAAATGTATACTGGAGTGACAAGTGCATGACAAGTATATATAACTTGACTGCGACATGTGAACTAATTTTAAAGTCATAACTGTAAATTGTAGCAATTAAGATATAGCAGTGATAGCAAATGACAAAACTAAACTTCGTCTTCTTTGTACCACCCGCGATGCATTATATCTTGACAAACATATATTTGTTGAAATGAAAAATCTGTTTTTACAGTGTAGTTGCATGGTCTGTGTATGTATCACCATGCATGCATGAATCATTATAATACTTAATATTGAAACTTTATTTGTACTCTCAGTATTGAGGCAGCACATATGGTGTTCATATACCTTACTATACTCATTACTCACGTCAGTATATTAATAGCAATTTATATAGTTTGTTGCTGCATGCATGGTTAAAAATACCCACTCTTACTAAAATGATAAGAGTATGTACATGTATATGTCGGTATAAAAAAGTCATTCAGTTCGGAAGAGACCATCCAGTGAATCATCAAGCAGCTTGCATGTTATACGTTAATAAGGGAGTGCCAGCAATGAATATCATTATGTCCAGACTCCAGTAGTAAACAGCAGTACTGAATTTAATGCACAGAACAAGTTATTATAATTAGAAAGATTTACTTTCATCCTATATTAAGCCTGTAGACTCTATGTGGGTTCACATGCAGTCAATGTTACATTTAGTGAGTCAGACGTAAATTGTATACTTGGTAATTTAACCTTTCACCTTTTAAAACATGCAATGTTTACCCTCAGAATAGAATATACGATTATACCACTCGTCAAGATGGTGGCACTCTAATAATATTCATAACTGCATGGAGACGCCCTCATTATCATTAACATAACCTCTAATGGATGCATGCATGTGGCATTATTTTTAATATTGCTGTATTATTTTTGGTTATAGGTCTGTTTGGTGCTGCTGGTACTGGTAAAACATCAACAGTGAGACTATTAACAGACCAGGAACCATTATATGAACATGACAGCACTCCAGTTATGAAACCAGAGGAATACTACAAAGCCACTGAAGACACTGGAGGTACTAGCAGTGCTGGGTTGGGTAAAGGCTGGGATTCTGAGGCTGAGTATGATGAACCGGATCCAACAAGACAACCTAAGGTACAACAACGTGTTCGTTCTGCTAGGCATGAGGTATTGATCGCTAAGGGAGGGGAAATGAAAGAATGGATGCCAGCGACTCAAAAAGTATTAATAGAAAGGTTTGGTAACTGCGTAGCAACACTCGCCGCACAGCAACAGGCTGGCAAAACGCACGATGCAACCTCTGTTGAAAGCTGCACATTTATTGATGGGTTTTCAATGGATAAGAAGAAACCAGAGGTTCAACCAATTAGCAACGTGGGCGGTGACAAGACAGGCGCATCAGTAACCCATCATACAGCCTCAGCAACCCAAAAAAATCACCCTCATGCCTGTGTGAGTAAGATTACTCAAAATATTCTCGATTTTGTCAAGTCCAGGGAAGACCTACAAAAGCTTGGCATCACTCATTTTGTGAGTCTATGTGATACTGGGGGGCAGGCTGCATACCTGGACATTGCTCCTGCTCTGTTGAGCTCTAATTCGGTCAATCTCATTCTCTTGAAGCTCAATGAGAAATTGGATGATCCGGCTAAGTTTTTTTATTCCGTTAAAGGTCAGACCGTTGGCCACGAAAATCGACAAATAACCACACAACAGCTCGTATGTTCGATGGTGTCTTGTAAGTCCAAGATCATGCCGCCAAGGATCAAAGGTAATTTGACAAAAGGGAGTCAGAAGCCTGTGTTCATGATCCTTGGTACACACTTAGATGAGTACAAAAAATTGCAAGCCAGTGGAAAATGCCCACAAAGCAAAGAAGAAATAAATGCCACTCTAAAACATGATCTATCCGATTTCAAAGATTGCCTCATTCCAAATAATGATAAGATGGTGTTTTCATTGAATACGCGTTCAAGAAGTCCTGTGACGAAAGAGTTGGCCTCCATTATTCGAGTTAAAGTGATGGAAAGCTATATCGAAGTGGAAACACCTGCCTCTTGGTATATTTTCCATATGGCCATGATCGAAATCAAGCAGTCTGACAAAGAAAATTGTGGCATGATCTCTTTATCTGTTTTGTATAATGTTGGTGCCATGCTCGCTCAAATGCCTCCAGGAGAAGTTCAAGCAGCTTTACAATACTTCCATGATTTGCACGTCTGCTTATATTACCCGACTGTAGCTTCCAATGTGGTGTTCACTGATCCACAATTCCTGTTTGACAAGATATCGGAGATTTTTGCCTTATCGCAAGGTGAGGGTAAAAATCGAGTAACAATGGATGAATTCGACAAGCTCACTAAATACGGAAAATTCAACAAAAGCATTTTGGGAAGCATTTGCAAAGGGTTCAGCAAAATATTTTCGGAAAGTGAGTTCTTATCGCTCTTGTCTCACTTGTTCATAGTGAGCAAGATCCCTGACACTGCGGGAGAGTATTTCATGCCAAGTGTCCTTGCTGAGCATCCGAACCCTTGCGCTGATCTTCTAGCAAATTCTGTGTCAATCGAGCCGTTGCTGCTTTCATGGGATAGTGTCCCCAATGGTCTATTCACCTCGCTAACGACCAGTATTCAAGCTGCTGAAGGAGTCAACAATTATCGTTTCACCATATCTCCTTCCGTTGAGCAGTATCGTAATAGAATGACATTGGATTGCCCCGATCTCGCCTGCCAGGTTAGGCTGATAGAACGCACTTCTTTTGTTGCCCTGCAAGTTTTACGTTCTAAAGTTGTTGCCAACCAATGTATAGAGGTACGCAGGGCAGTACTGAGCTGTATTGGCAAGATTGGGGAGAAGTTTAATTGGATCCCTTTATTAGCTTATCCCAGAGAAGCTTTTTTTTGTAAAATAGCGGAGCAGTGTGTTTCGCAAGACGACATCCATTTTTGTCATCTTGATCTTTCGAACAAGGTGTTATCCTGTTCCAAAAGCAGCTTAATCACAGCAGATGCTCAGGCTGATTCACACCTGGTTTGGTGGGGACAAATAGGTATGTGTATTTATACTGTGTTCATGTGCAGCTGACTGATTCACTTGTTTTCCTTATCTCTCAATATAGGTTCTTCATTGAATCATTCCAAGCAATTGACCACATTCAACATATTCAATCTGCTACAAGACAAATCATCCAGTTGGAGTGATATAGGTCGAGCTTTTGGTGTTTCGGACAATGATCGTGAGACCCATCGTCGTAATCCTGCCCTCACTGATAATGATCGATTGGAAAAGGTTCTTGATAAATGGTTGGAGTCAACCTCTCATCCGACATGGGCTCAATTTCACAAGGTTTTGACCAATTCTTCGCTGAAACTCATCGATGTTGCCGAACGAGTGAAGATATTTCTTGACCGGCAGTAACTGGCATTTAACTTAGCAACAATAACTTTGAAATTGATTTTAGTTTGATTTTAGTTTGAGTGGTTTAGTTTGAGTGGTTTTAACTAGTTTTAACTAGTTTGTGTGTTTGTGTGTTTACTATAATTATTATTTACTATTATGCTTTAACTTTACGTCTTAATTTTAACAATATATTATATAGTTGATTTGTATAGAATTAATTAATATTTGATTTTGAGTGATTACAAAACCCATTATTTTTTATACAGTGATCGAATGTGTACATGTATGTGTGTTTGTATATGTACATGTATAATCCTATACCAACAGACAGTGTGTATACATGTATATTGATTGTGTATATTGTATATTAGTTAAACTAGAGGAATATTTTATTGTATAACATCACTGAGTGTGCTGTGTGGTGTGTATTTTTTTTATTATGTGCATGGTTATCCTTTTTTAGTGTAGTTATAATTTTTTAGCATTTTTTTATAATAATATTTTTGAATCTAGTAAATCAGTGGTTTTTGTCGCTTGCGGTATCGTGAGGCAGGACGGTAGTCACAGTATGTTAGTTTAGTATAGCTCAGTCCTTTCCACACTTACCCCACTTTTAATGAGCGCATATAATTGATGGATCACGTTAACACTCGAACAATCAAAATGTATATTATAATTGCATGTATTATCAGTCTAGCTTGTGCTCCAGCTAGCACATCCTCTCCATGACCCCAATCAGTATACTTCTGTTGATCTGGGGAGGAACCACTGGATGGCTGTGTGGGTGATCGCTGCCGCAAATAAGATTGACTGTTTGAATGAATTTATATACAAAAGTATCCACACACCACATGCTATATATTAGTAAATGAAATTTGCTATTTTTAGGCTAAATGCCATTAGTGTTGATTTTCAATTTTGTTGTAGTTTTTTCGTATATTGTGTGACAATGAAGTTTCATGGATACTTCATGCATAATTTTCATTGTGTGCATGAGCTAATTAATAGCCAAGGATATATATGCAATGCATGCTTACAATGAAGAGGTGTGGCTATAGAACCATTGTACACAGGCTTGATCGGGACTGAGCTTTGCTAGCTGTATTAGTATTATGTAATTGCTTATATATATGGGTATATACTATATATATTAAGGATATCATGCTAAGCAGCTATACAATTTATTTTGGCACATGCAATATGTAATGGAGATAGCCTAATTAACACATTGCATGACATAGGGAACAATTTTTTTTAACTGATCTTCAATCATAAGTACAGCAATAGAATTAATTTATGCTATAAACATTGTGCAACCAGCCACTCCCTTCTTCAACGGCTGAGCCACACTCACATGCACTCAATATTGAGCCACACCCATCAATAGCCTAACTATAATTTGCAGCACCATTGCGCATTATACTAACATACTGCTGTATATGATTAGATTGTTTTTTTGGTTATGAAGAGCAGCCCCTCAGTGTTGCATGGAATTATGAGCCCGGCATGCACCTCTTTAGGATTGCTTTGTACTCCTAGCCACACCCACTTCTATTAACTGCTATGCGAATATATACTTTGTGCCGTGATTAATAAATTTGACTTATTAACAAAGCTGCAGTCTACTCACCCACGTGCCCATCTATATAGCAAGCAATGAATGCATGCTTAATAAAGAGGTGTGGCTATTGCAATTCAGTCCATATGTTAGTAATGTTACCTTATTGAAGGAGCTATAGTGCACGACATCAATTAAAAGATCATGCAATTATAATTATTTCAACACTACAGCTCTATACCACAGATAATAATTAACACAAAATATATTCACACTATATATACATGTAATCAAAACTATTATACAGTATACATCAGCACTTGCAGAACTATACAGCTTAATTTAATACATCTGATTCTAGCTTTTCAGTACTGAATACTACTCACTATATAACTTTCATCATCATCTGACTCATCCTTATTCAACAGTAGCTCTCTCTCATACTGTTCTTCAATAATGGCTTGTTCATTAACTACCTCGTTCCGTTCTCTGTAGCGATAGTTGCGACAAACTAACCAGAACAGTATTATTGACACGAATATCATTAACCCCTTGATACCATTGTAATATGTCCGCATTCGGTTGCTGTAGTACAGGCAGTACATCTAATACATTAGTGACCAGATGCTTTATTGATGTTGTGGAATACCATATACCAATGAGTAATCCAGTAACAGCACGAGGTGACTGAGCACAGATGAACTCTAATACTGTCATAAAGACCAGTAGATTCGAGCCACACCGTGTAGTATCAGATACACTATAGAGACATACACTATCCAGCTATCCTCACTGATGGCACTATCAGTACAAAAGTGGTAGCATGTTGTTGATGAATTTGTTAAATAAACAAAATCAATATTAGCAAGGAAACACATTTTGTTAGTTGTTGACTGAAGCAGACTTCCCATCTCCGGGCACTTAAATTCACGTTTCTCTGCTGGTAGTAGCAAACTGTACAGTACCAATACTGCTTGGGCTAGCAGTGAAACCCACAACCCAATATGAATGATGGTTAACATACTGGGAAAACGAAAGCCTGCTAATTTCTTAATAAGTCTATACAGAGGTACACCTATTAATATAACAAGAATCGGCACATGCTTAGGGTTAATTATGAGGAAGAACATTGGTACAGCAGTTGGGCAACCATACATATTCATGACATAGTAGAAAAAAGAGTAGCCATCACCCAATAGATGGAGGCCAAACAAAGACAATATCAGTAGTAACAGTCTGAAGAAGGTCTTAACATCTTCCACTTGTTCGTATGTGAATGGTCCACCATATTTGTCCTTTCCCAAGTCAATACGTGAAGGTAATTCATTCTCCCAGTAGGTGAAGGCACTACGTTTCACAGGATATTTGTGGTTATAAGAGAATCGGAGTACTTTGTATATAGTTTTCAATGAATTTCTGGATATAATCTATCCACAAATATCTTTTAATCCGAATGACCACAACAACTCCTGCTAAGTGTAAAAGAAGTTGAATGATAGATAAAATGATGATACTCTCTCCCAAATGATGATTCAATACTGCTGTAATGCTTATACCATAGTGTAGGAAACAATGTTTTATCAAGAAAAATACACCTGCCACGATGTAGAAAGCAATAATGGAACCTAAAAAGGTACACCAGTAGTACCAGTGGATGAATGAGCTGAGCTCTGAAGATGAGGCCGCCAACATTGCATCCAATGCTAACTGCAAAGCATTAGCCGCGTACATACCCAGGCCTATGTAAGTTAAGCAGACAAGAAACACTGCACTGGGAAAAAAGATACTAGCATCATATCTAGATGGATCCAAGAAAACAAGAGTAGTTCCAATAGCTAAAGCAACAAAACAAGACAACACTGCCAGCACATGAGATCCAATAATGACTCTCATGTTGCTCTTGTATATCTCCGTTATCCAGCCACACAATGGATACAACATTAACGTGATCCCATTAAAAATATTCATGAGTAAACTCTCACTGCCAGTAGTGCTGTGGAACATCCAGCTATTGTTGTATAATGGTTGAAAGTGGATTAGAAAGCACTGAAACAACATCACATAGAAGTAGAATGAGTGCCTTTTATGTAGTCTCTCCATTATTGATTGAGTAAAGCTATGCCCTAGCTTAGCAGCTGCAATTCACTCAGTACATCAGGTGTTATATGCATCAATAAGTTGCTATTTTTGGAACTGTGTATGATGGTATTAATTAATGCCATGTTTACATACTTGTCGCAACAATCGGCACTGAACTGTTGACTACAAGTATAACAATAACATGCAGTCACACTTTGTTTTCCAAGCAATGAAACATCATAATGAGTAGATCAACATTATACTAACAAGTATAAACTGGCTTATATATCATCAAGTATACTCATAGGCGTAGGAACAGGGGGGGCTAGGGGGGCTACAGCCCCCCCAACTTTTGTAGAATTCCCTCATTTTAATCAATTTTTGGTCATTTTGAAGCATTTTATCCACTTTAGCCCCCCCAACTTTACTCATGTTCCTACGCCCCTGAGTATACTCTGCAGTCTTAAATAACATCTGTTTCAACTAAGTTGTCACTAACAATATTATTATACATAATTGTATTGAAAACATTTCGGTAAAGTTTTGATGGAGAGGGCCACTGAGGTCCCCTCTCCCCCCTGAAGGGTGGCTATAACTTAAATCATGATCAGTGGTGGCATATGCATGCGGCTGACAGTGTATATTGCTCAGTGGACAGTCATTTCTACCCAACTGAGACCACATGCATGCACTGCATGAGTACGAGCTATACAACTTTATTTTGGCACATGCAATATGTAATGGAGCTACCCTAATGACATAATGAATTACAGCCATAATAATTATAATAATAGAATTATTTAATAATACAAATTTACACTATATGTAAACACTATACAGCATGTATCGACACACACACTAGTTATCATGCATACAACTACTATAGCAGCTCAACTATTATTCTTTATTACTATAGTTTCATCAACTAATATCACTAACTATATAATCCACGTAAAACTAATTACTAACTAATTGCTGTAGCCTTCATCATCATCTGACTTATTATCCTTGTTCATCAGTAATTCTCTCTCGTACTGTTCTTCAATAATGGCTTGTTCATTAACTACCTCGTTCCGCTCTCTGTAACGATACTTATGACAAACTAACCAAAATAGTATTATTGACACAAATATCATTAACCCTTTAATACCATTGTAATATATCCATGCATTCAGTTGTTGTAGTTCCGATAGTACATCTAATACATTAGTGATGAAATGTTTTATTGATGTTGTTGAATACCATATACCAATGAGTAGTCCAGTAACAGCACGAGGTGACTGAGCACAGATAAACTCTAATACTGTCATGAATACCAGTAGACACATTTTGTTAGTTTTTGACTGAATAAGTCGCAGACTTCTTATTTCTGGACACTGAAATTCCCGTTTCTCCGCTGGTAGTAGCAAACTGTACAGTACCAAAACTGCTTGGGCTAGAAGTGAAGCCCATAAAACCAATATGTATGATGGTCAACATACTGGGAAAACGAAAGCCTGCCAATTTCTTAATAAGTCTATACAGAGGTACACCTATTAATACAACAAGAATCGGCACATGCTTAGGATTAATTATGATAAAAACCATTGGTACCGCAGTTGGGCAACCATACATGTTTATGACATAGTAGGAAAAAGAGTATCCATCACCCAATAAATGAAACCCAAACAATGACAATATCAGCAGTAATAGCCTGAAGAAGGTCTTGACATCCTCTACTTGTTCGCATGTGAACGGTCCACCATATTTGTCCTTGCCTAAGTCAATACGTGATGGTAATTCATTCTCCCAGTAGGTGCATGAAGGTACTATACGTTTCACAGGATATATTTGTGGTTATAAGAGAATCGAAGTACTCTGTAAATGGTTTTCAATGAATTTCTGGATATAATCTCAGTCGACAAATATTTTTTAATCCGAATGACCACAACAACTCCTGTCAAGTGCAAAAGAAGTTGAATAGTTAAAATGATGATATTCTCTCCCAAATAATGATTCGGTACTGCTCCAATGCTTATAGCATAGTGCAAATGGCAATGTCTAACCAAGAAAAATAAACCTGCCCCAATGTAAAAAGCAATAATGGAACCTACAAAGGAATACCAGAAATACCAGTGGATGAATGAGCTGAGCTCTGATGACGAGGCCTCCAACATTCCATCCAATGCTAACTGCAGAGCATTAGCCTCATGCATATACCCATGCAGGCTTATGTAAGTCAAGCAGATGACAAAGGCTGTACTGGGAATGTATATATAGATATTATGATGACCCTGTCTTGCTGAAGGCAGAAAAACAAGAGTAATTCCAACAGCTAGAGCAGCAAGACAAGCCAATGTAGACAGCACGTGGGATCCAATAATGGACTCTCATGTTGCTAGCTCTTGTATATATCTCCGTTATCCACTGAGCCACACAATGATACAACACAACATTAAAGTGAATTAACCCATTAAAAATATTCATAAATAAAATCTCTTCATTATGGTCAGTAGTGCTGTAGAATACTCAGTTGTTGTTGTATAATGGTTGAAAGTGGATCAAAAAGCACTGGAACAAAAATATGTAGAAGTAGAACGAGTTTCTTTGATGAAATGACTCCATTGCCTGCACTAAGCCACTCCAGCCGGCACTAATAGTATAGTAATATCATATAATTTATATGTATGTATGCATTATACTATTATGATACTCAGTATGCAAGAAGTTGTTATTATTGAAACTACATGCATGAGATCCCAATAAATGTACGACATTATACGTATAATAAGCCAGTATTGATATCCATGTATATCACCACTGAGTTGTTTTTGTGAATGAATAAGGAATAACGTTAACACTCATGACATTTATTCGTTTAGGGAGATAACTTGTAAAAACAATAGAAAAATAACTCTTTTATATACATAACACCTTGGTATAAGTTAAAAAGTGGTGCATATAGGTCATTTGACTTAATGTATTGATAGTAGGTTTTACCCATAGTATTGTAGAAGGCCCCCCATGCATGCAGTGGAACGGAATTTGATTTTACATTCATCAATTGAAGCAATACTGATGGCCGGTATGGCAATTGAATGTTATGTAATGTACTCCAAAATTGATAAGGTATAGGTCATACAATTGCTGATAAATGTTTGGTAGTCCCAGTGGGAGGTGTGGTCTGTTTCTTCCCTTCCTGAATATTCATTCATTAGTTTGAGAGATTTCTGGTGAGACATACTGCATGCGGTCAGTCTTGCTAAAATTGGTTCTGGTGTAAAAAGGAATCCATTCTTGGGAACTCAGCCACAATCACATCCTTTATTTGTGGTGGCCATGTACCTAGTCTATTATACAAAATAACAATGATACCAGCATATCTTTAATATGTTTAAGTTATATTGTTATTTAATATTTCATACCAAGCAATGTAACAAGCCACACCAATTGCTGAGTAGGCTGAGCCACACCCTTCAAATGAGCCACACCCATCAATATGTAGCACAGTGATTTAAAATAATAATGTTTAATTAAACTGCTGTGTGTGATGTCATGCATGAGATATACATGCATGTGTTAAGACTATTAGATTGTGTATTGGTTATGAGTTGAGTGTGTATTATTTTGGTTATATTTATTTTATTGCATTAGCCATTGTTATAAGCTATGAGTAGCTGTAGCTTCACTGTAGAGCTACAATGTAGCCCTTATGGTTGATATGGAAGCAATATTGCAATTCGATTCCTTTTTTTTTTTTTTTTAAAAGGGGAAAGTTGCTTCAGAGATAAAACTCTGGTTTTCAGCAACGTCCTTTAGCTACCTTGAGGTCACAGCACATGTTGATTCCAGCTCATGCACAATTAAGCTGATTCATTGAAGAGCTAGAAGCCACAACTTGCATGCTTTACTAGGCTTTTAAACGGTGTGTGTATATGAATTTTTATAATCAACTTCTGCCACAACAATTATATCAAGTTAGGTGGGCGGGCTCATTAACCTTCAGTGCTTGGTTGCTGCATGTGCATGTATGGCAGCTGACTTTCAGTTAGCTAGTCATAGCACTTACATAGTGATTGACAGTGGTTCTTATATAGTCAATCATACAGGTCAAGTGGGTCGTGCATCAATAGGACATGCATGAAGTATATATACTGAACAATTTAAGTCATAATCTATAAACTTAAGAAAGTAAATAATTATAATACAAAAGAATGCAGCGGAAATTTTTAAGTGCAGCAACAGCAGTAAACTGTGTTCGCAAGCAGTTGCATGTTTATAGTCTTCAAAATATCTATTTCTTTCAGCTATAGTCTAGTAGACTATTGACATAAATACAGTCATCAAACCTAGGGTAATTAAAAGAAAGGAGGAATTAGAAGCAATAGTGGCAAAGTTTTCTGAGTTATCATCAGTGGCAATGTCATCATCTTCTGTTGTGGCAATGTCATCTGTTGTGGCAATGTCATCTGTTGTGGCAATGTTATCATTGTCTGTTGTGGCAGTGTTATCATTGTTTGAGTCACATGTGAAGCCATGAATTACTGATGAATCCCAATAGGATTCCAGGTCTATCTGGAGCAGGTCCTCGTACAGTTTCTGTTTGTCACAATCGGAGTGCTCACATTCATCAGGGGCTGTATATACGCCTCCTAAAATACTTCTGCAAAAGTATCTGATAAAAGATGAAGGGTTGTTTTGGATTTCTTCACCCACTTTTGTTACAATGAAAGATGAAGTTGCCTTATCAAAAGCTGTGTATCCTTTAGCACGAAGCTTCCAGAACCGATATCCTTTTGCTGGTTGATACCAGTCGTTCCAACTACTCTCATTAGCTGAACCAGGAATTTTTATTTTCTTATGACAAGTATCGTTGACTCCAGTACCAGGTAGATCTATCACAACATCATTGAAATTGCTATCGTATGCTAAGGAGTTAGTAGTGTACTCCAATTGATTCACTCCATCGAAAAATACATCATCCCAATTTCGTGCATCTACTGTTTCATCTCCTGGATCACTTGCTGTACCAACATGAAGAATACCAGTTGAAGATTGTTTGCATTGATCTGATGGCCACTTAGCCTTGCAAAGTTCTAAGAATTCATCTGCAGAGCACGATATTTCCATATCTAGGTCACTGGGTGTAGCACCGAGGAACTGATCTCGCACTGATCCTCCAAATGGAAAGCAGAGGCATTCAGATGCGTTAAAATATTCAAGCAATTCTTTTATAATAGTGTCACCAAGGCCAGGTATCTTCCTTAAGTATATTTCATTCATTCCATCACTGGCAATCTGGGAATCAAAAACTTTAACCATTTCGCTCTGCCATGGATTTTTGTATTGGCTTGGTAAAGTCAGTGAATCTTTATTTACTGCTGTGTAATCGGAACAGGCAGTGGGACTGCTTTGACGCTTTGAAATACTATTTTGATTCACTGGTTCTAGAGCCACTTTAACCAGCATTGTTCCATTTACCATCCTCCAACCAACGATGAAGAAAAGCAAAAAGCAGAAAACATAAGACTGATTGGTAGTTTTACTTGAAAGCATTTTGAATCAGCGGTTTGATTCAGTAAGAAACACCGTAACTTCGGCTGTACCACTTGTTTTGCTTTTATATATCACAACAGTATGACTAAAATTCACAGCCAAAAGAACATGAAATTTGACTGAAATTCTTAGAAACTATTAGAATAAATATTTTTTCTTGGAAGAGTAAATATCAGCTCATTAAGCTAATCATGCAAGCATAGCTGATGATGAATATACTCGAGTAATTACATGTATACTTTGTTTGTTATAATTTATTAATTAATTAATGAATTACATGTATAACAAAGAAAGTATATTTATTGCAATCAATTAAGTATATTCATCAGCAATTAATACTTGATTAGATTAATGAGCTGATATTTGCTCTTCCAAGAAAAATTATTTATACATAGTTTCTAAGAATTTCAGTCAAAATTCCTGCATGTAGCGACATATTGATACGCTTTATTGGTAACGCGATCATCACAGCAAACAACAACACGTCATGTCTTGAGAGAGGTATGTAGTATTAAAACACTGAGTAATCTACACCAAAGGGCAGGCCCAATCATTGATTGTTTCCTTTTGTTGCATCTCAATCATACACTTTAAAAATAGGGTTGTTCACTCTGGCATGCACAAGTGCCAGGTTTAATACAACAACCCTATAACCCAAAAATTATAATGGCATGCATGTGCATTTTAGTAAGCTATTTGGCTAAATTGAATGTAATGTTATCACAACTGAGCATCCTAGCGGACTCATGCATGAGGCCGGGGATTTTCCTTTGAGATCAAAGGTTCCATGGCTATGCCTCAAGCTTAAGGTCAGAACACAGTTGAGCCCAGCTCCCATCAATTAAGCTGTTCACTGAAAAGCTAGAAGCCACAAGTCCAATCCTTCCACAGTGCCAGGACTTGTATGCATTACTGGGCTTTTTAGCTGTGTATAAATTTTTATAATCAGTATTTTGCAACAATAATAATTATATCAAGTTAGGTGGGCGGGCTCATCAGTTAACCTTCAATGCTTGCTGTATGTGCATCTTGTGTACATGCAGCTGGCTTTCAGTTAGCTAATTATAGCACTTACATAGTGGTTGACTATATGGTTCTTTTAACTGAATAATAAAGGCTTAGCATTATATATGGAAGGATGATTGATGTGATAAATTTAATCTATACATATACAAAGCTGGAATTAACTACACTGAAATATATGATTGATGAAGCAGACCGAGCTTAATATGAAATTCATCGGAGTCCCTTCTTAGTGTTTCTTTTTTTCATGGGCTTCTGACACTACATGAGTATATAGTTTATAAATCAATGATGTATTAATGTTGAACAGACTACAATATGTTTCTTGACTCAGCAATGTTCGGTGCCGGTGCATGGCTTGCTCTTTTAGGTATACTATACCAACTGAGACCACATGCATTGCCAGTATGAGTAGCTGAACAACTTTATTTTGGCACATGCAATATGTAATGGAGCTACCCTAATTAATACATTATATGACATGTACAGCCGGTTATTTTTATTAACAGATTTTAATTGATTCATTTAATAATGTGGCATATAGTAAAATTCACACTATATAAACACAACATTATCATACACTAGCTATCAGGTATACAACTAGCAGCTCAACTATATTATCCTGTTTTACTAGTTTCACTAACTATAATTAATTACTAATTACTGTATAGCTTTCATCATCTTGCTCATCCTCATTCATCAGTAACTCTCTCTCATACTGTTCTTCAATAATGGCTTGTTCATTGACTACCTCGTTCCGTTCTCTATAACGATAATTGCGACGAACTAACCAGAACAGTATTATTGACACGAATATCATTAACCCTTTGATACCATTGTAATACGGCCATGTATTCGGTTGCTGTAGTACTGGTAGTACATCTAATATATTAGTAATGAAGTACTTTATTGATGTCGTGGAGTACCATATACCAATGAGTAGTCCAGTAACAGCACGAGGAGACTGGGCACAGATAAACTCTAATACTGTCATAAATACCAGTAGATTAGCCACACCATGTAGTATCAGATACACTACAGAGACATACACTATCCAGTTATCCTCACTGATGGCACTATCAGTACAGAAGTGGTGGCATGTTGTTGACGAATTCATTGAATAAACAAAGTCAATATTAGCAACTATACACTTTCTAGTAGTCTTTGACTCGAATGTATGTTCCATTTCCGGACACTTAAATTCACGTTTCTCCGTTGGTAATAGCAAACTGTACAATACCAATACTGCTTGGGCTAGCAGAGAAACCCACAACCCAATATGTATAATGGTCAACATACTGGGAAAACGAAAGCCTGCCAATCTCTTAATAAGTCTATACAGAGGTACACCTATTAATATAATAAGGATTGGCACATGCTTGGGATTAAGTATGATGGAGAACATTGGTAGGGCAGTTGGACAACCATACATATTTATGACATAGTAGGAAAAAGAGTAGCCATCACCCAATAAATGGAACCCGAACAAGGACAATATCAGCAGTAATAGCCTGAAGAATGTCTTAACATCTTCTACTTGTTCGTATGTGAATGGTCCTCCATATTTGTCCTTGCCCAAGTCAATACGTGATGGTATCTCATTCTCCCAGTAGGTGAAAGCACTACGTTTCATAGGATATTTGTGGTTATAGGAGAATTGGAGTACTTTGCAAATGGTTTTCAATGAATTTCTGGATATGATCTCGGTTGACAAATATTTTTTAATCCAAATGACCACAACTACTCCGATCAAGTGTAATAGAAGTTGAATGGTAGATAAAATGGTGACACCAATTCCTAAATGATGATTCATTACTGCTGAATTGCTTAAAGCATAGTGTATCAAACAATGTCTAACCACAAAAAAAAGTGCTGCAGTAACGTAGAAAGCAATAATGGAACCTAAAAAGGTACACCAGTAATACCAGTGGATGAATAAGCTAAGCTCTGAAGATGAGGCCTCCAACATTCCATCTAATGCTAACTGCAAAGCATTAGCTGCGTACATACCCAGGCCTATGTAAGTTAAGCAGACAAGAAACACTACAGTGGGAATAAAGATACTATCATAGTATTTAGACGGTTTGAAAAAAACAAGAGTAATTCCAATAGCTAAAGTAACAAGACAAGCCAACACTGCCAGCACATGAGATCCGATAATGACTCTCATGTTGCTCCTGTATATCTCTGTTATCCAGCCACACAGTGGATACAACATCAACGTGATCCCATTAAATATATTTATGAATAGGATCTCCCTGTCGGTAGTTGCATAGAACACCCAGCTGTTGTTGTATAATGGTTGAAAGTGGATAAGAAAGCATTGGAACAAAAACACATAGAAGTAAAATGAGTACCTTTGCTGTAGTCGATCCATTATTGAGCAATGAATGAGTATATGTTTATGCCCTTAGTATAGCTGCAATTCACTAGTATTATAAGCTGCTGTAGTGTACACAAGCTTATTATCAACATTGGCTGTAATTACTGAGCTGTTGACAGTAAACAAGTAACAATAACTGTTACAGTGCACGCTTCTTTTTCCAAGCAACGAGACAATTATTTATTATTACAAAAAATAACAGATGAAAATAACAAGTAACTTATTGGGTCTGTACATAAGGAGGATATTTACATAAGGGAGGGTATATGCATGTAAGGAGAGTATGATCACTGATCAGAAAGGAATGTACATAAGGATCAGGGTAACAGAAGGGTATGTACATAAGGAGGGTACTGATGTACACAGTTTTATAGGCTAGGAAAATAAACGTGGGTAGGGCTAGTTATTAAAAGTAAAGACTAGGGCGTGGTTTAACATTGCATGCATGCTCGCCATGCTGTATTTGTTGAGTGTGGATTGCTGGATTCTGTTTTGTGTTCAGAATTCCTAGATGTTCTGATTACCTACACAAATACACTTTAAAGGACTAAGGAATTGCCTGGATCAATTGCTGCTGCGATTTCCCCGATGTGTTTGTATAAAAATTGATGCTGGTGGTGGCTGACTCCCACGGACTCCTATTCGTCGTGTCACACCACTCAGTTTAACCCTCTCGATTTAACATCTGTTCTACCCAATACACCTAACCGAGGTATGCTATCTTTTACACACATAAAGACGCCTTTGTATTGATACACTCTTTTACTAGTCTAAGCCTTCGGCACCGAGTTATTAATCCTATGATCGAGGCCTAGTCTCACGTAGGGATGTCCCAATTATTCTAGAATAATTTTGGGAATAATAGGTACTTGTGTTATTCCAGAATTATGCCAGCCTA
>JAYJLX010073370.1:0-25970 GCA_036873525.1 Chalinula nematifera
TTTCACTGCACGGTTGACTGAGCACCATTGTCAACTACTGATAACAAGTTTTAGCAGCTGTCTCAACTTATCCAGGACTTAATATACCTGTGTGAGTTTTTGACCTGTTTTGCGAAAAAAATTTAGCTAATTTTAGTCCAAATTTTTACTCAAATCACTTAAGTAGGATTAATTATTCACAATAAATTGTGGTTAGTTAATTTTTTTAATTAATTAATTTTAAATATTAATTTTTTGTAATGCATAACGAAATTTGTACACATTTTGTAAAAGAAGCACTTTTAGACCAAAAAATCTATGAACTTTTAAGATTGAATTCATTAACTTTAGACCAAACCTATCTGGCAACACTGTCAGTGATGCCTAGAATTTTCTCTAATCTCATTATCTCTCTCTGACGGGCTTGGATGGCATCTACTATTGTGAAGACTGGCTCTAGCATGGCACTAGAGTTTCTTAAGCTTATTGTGAACGTCCAAATTCTTGTTCATCTTCTGCTGGACTAGTGATTGTGAGTTTCGTTAGTGTAAAAATGTTGAATACTGAATAGCAAAAGTTGATTGATGGGCTACTCTACTAGTTTTTACATGCCTGTAAGTTTTGACTTGGTTCATTTTGGTTGTTTAAATGCAGAGAAACTTTGCTTTAGTAAGAAACCGTGTTGTCAAATGTACATAATCATGTACATGTGTGTGCTGGGAGGGTTCAGCACACTTTAGTGCTTTCATTTAATCTTGTAGAGAGAGATTGCATGCATGCACCATAAACTATCATTGTGGTATGGTATTTTTGATGCACTGACGAAGAATGAAAAGCCATACCAATTGCAAATGTACAACAATGAAAGACATGGTCTACATACACCTCTCAATAAACCATTGTGATACAAGCATTTCACTTTTCCTCAAAATAAACCTTTAATGTAATGCAAATTCAGAATAGCAATGCAGATTAATTATCAAAAATAGTATTGACCATTGATTGATTTAAATGAAGTGAAAACTACAACGCAATGAAAATACGAAATTAGTTATAATACGCTTTAATTCTTTCAGTGTATAAAAAAGATTATGGATTGAATGTTCTAATGACAAACAAGTTTGTAAATTAATGAAGGGCAACATGTATAATAAATTTACGTATTTCAAACACTGAATTAGTTACATAATCAAGCCAAAACAAAAAATACTCTTAAAATGGATTAAAAGTCAATACTTTAGAACTGATTAATGCAATTCACTTTATTGTAGCTCATCTTGAACATTTATAATTTCAACATAAGATTTCGGAACTATTCCCACAGTGTCTCCCATGCTGGCTTCATACCAGTTTTCATCCTTCTCTGTATTGATCGTCAAAATGTCGCCCTACACAACAAAAGGGTATCACCGAGATTAATGCATGTTTGTATTATAGTTTGAAACACCTGTACATGCTAGTACTGATAATGGTTATACTATGTATTGCACAGTCCAGTATAGTGTTATATCCAGCTGTAATGTTATGCTAATAGGCAACCATTTATTGCTTTATTTGTGTTTACAACTGTAGAATGATTATTTTCTCATAGAAAGTGCATTTAGAATGTACGGTACACTAGTGCCTGTAAAGCTTAAAACAAATGTCACGTATAAGCATTAAGAATTAGGTATGGAATTTGAATCTCCTAAAGCGATAACAAACTACAGAAGACAAATTGACTTACATGTACACGTACATTTCTGTTCACTCTTCGATGAAGTTGAATGAATTCAATATACATGTATCACGTATAGTAGTATTAAAAAAAGTATGCTTTTTTAACCAAAATGGACTGTACTAGGACTGTAAGCTGCCATAAATTCTTTGGTGCAATAGTTATGTATTGATATAGGCATAGACCTCCTGCAGTAGGCGTGGTAGTACATGGATGAAACTGCGCATCCGCAGAAGATCGGTGCACATCTAAAAAAGCAAAAGTGTATGGAGGGGATGCGATCCTGGTTTCATGCATGATTTCTGAACAAGCACAACGTTATCGTAAGTAAAGCACATTTTGCATTGGAATACCTTTCAAATCATAGCTAAATCGTCTCCTCAAAGTTGGAATTTCCTATTCTGGTCCATACAAAACAACCCCGGAATTCTTTCGCCATGTTGGTGCACAATTCACTTGCCATGCATCTGCCCCGCCTACTGTAGGGGGTCTATAGCTGCAACAAAGAATTATGACAGCTGGATATAACTTGTAGTTCCAGTTAAATTAATTATTTCTCACTTGGGCGAAGCCATAGCTAGGGATACATTAGTTGACACCTGGAGATTGTGCGTGGGCAGTAGCTACCATAAAACAATGTTATGAAAGTATGTCATACTTTCCTTATGGATAGTACAGTGAAATCATAGTCATTGTAGTACAGCCTACTTGTAAGGAATTTAATAAACCTTAAACTTGTACTTTCTTTTTGAGTTATTGTAGGTTTTCTAAGTGTAAAGTGAACGCGAATGGAGTTAGCATTTTAATATTATAAAAAATAGCATTTTTTTAGCAGAGAGGTTCAGAGGTTCCTGTGCTTCAAATTCCCTGTGCAGCTAGCTAGTGAGATATTCTATGCTGCTGTTTTTGTCCCATCTTCGTCCGTCTTTCCATAGATATATGGTCTTTCTGTTTCTGATCGTGACTTAAGTTGCAAAGTGTCCCATTTGGGTTTGATTCAATACCTCCAAGCTGTGCTTCAATGAAGAAAGCTTTGAGTGCATTTTTGTGTTCCTTATGAAAATATCCTACGGTAAAATTTTAATTTTTTCCATCCTGTCCAAGAACTTTTCTTACAGTTGTCTGAAGTTGAGCTCTGTCAAAATGGCGGCCGATCTGCATAAGTCTGTATCTTACTTCCAGATGAGAGCTTATACCTGAAACTTTCACTATGTGCTTAGGATGGCAAGATAAAGAAATGCCGCTATTCAAATCGCTTCGTCACAAGGTTGTAAGCAAATTCGTGGTCCAAGTTTTGCAAGGCTACTTGGGTGACCACACCTTTCTTCTTCAATGTTTGTATTTTTAACCCTTTGTTTGCTAATTAAGTTTATTCAATTAATCAGCCACTCCTTTCCAAAATGCTTCTGCTGGATGCTCTGTTTCTCTTGTAATTACTGCTTGCTGGCTGCTGTGTGCAAGTATAGGCATCCATGGTTTATGCAGCTTGTGAGGGATATGACCCTTTAGTTCTTGTTTTTTTCTTTCAGCAATAATACAGTCGGAAACAAAAAAAAACTTTTGGTCGGATGAAACGATCGTAGCATACAACGAACCGTTATAGCACTAGTGTATTATGATGGCCACTTTCAGTACAGTGTTACATCCAGCTGTCATAATTCTTTGTTGTAATAGTTATCTATCAACTTAGTATAGCTGCAACAAAGAAGTATGACAGCTGGATATAACACTGTATTGAACCTGGCCATTATACTACAGTAGTGTAATCATAGCATAATCGTTGCACAATCGTTTTGTCTGACGTAAATTTTTTTTTGTTTACTACTGTACATGTAGTTGTTAAAGTGGTATTTTATGTACATCACAGGTGACTAAAATCATGAGTTAGGGTTGAACAACCACAAGCATGGGTCATTTAGTTGATTGTAACTTGCAGTTTAAGAAAACATTTGAAGCCGAAATAAATTGCACAAGTAGAATTATTCATGGCTAAAAATGCTGACTACGGAAACGCTTCATAATAACAAAAATGAACAAGACCAGTTTTGCTTCCCACGAGGGTTCCTGTAATGTTATGGCTCTCAAAGTTGGTAGTGCTACATAATAGGTCTGAATTTAAGTATTAAAATGAAAACAATAAAACAATCTATTGTAAGGTTTTGGAGTAACTAACACTTCATTGGCTATTTTGTTTGTGTTGTGGTACAAGCTGGTCACATACTCAATAAAAAAAAACAGTTTGCTTACGAGGTCTTGATCAAGTTACATTACACAGGCCCTAAGACAATTTTCTAACTTGGTGGTCTCCATTATCATACAGTATATTGCAAAAAAATTACATCACAGCATGAAACAATCATTTTGTGGTAAAAACGATCCAAACAGAGTCATTGTTCACTACTGTGTTATACTCAGCTATCAAAACTTTTTGTTGAACTAATCTATATAAATAGATAAAGGTTTCAAACAAAAAGTTAAGACAGCTGAGTATAACACAAAAGAGAACAATGACTGTGTTTGGATCATTTTTTACCACGAAATAATCAGAAATGATTGTGCAACGTAAAGGTTTTTTTTTTTGCAATGTACTGTACATGTAGGATTCATGGAAGAACCCTTTTGAACTTTAGGTTGAAGAAGCATTCCCTGAACATAACGACTTGCAAGTAAACAAGTACAAGTAATGATGAATACAATTAAAAGGCTGATGTGGCTGTATAATTTATAATAATAGTAATAATTTGCATCAACTAATGTCACTGCAGCTTGTACACAATTTAGCTTTTATTCAATTGCATGGTTGACTGAAAACTATTCTCAGCTACTGACAACCATATATTTGCACTGTCCTGCTTGACTAATGTAGTAACGCTACCTCTGACGTAGTCATGTACAGTAGCCCTCAAAAAAAAGTTGACGTAGCGTATTCGTTTTGTATCCGTAGTGTACTAAGGAACTGTTATTATAAAGTTATTTTTCATTACAGGTTTACCACTCAGCTGTCATAACTTAGTGTTATACTGTTTGTTTATCAATACTGTAGCTAAATAATAGAGAATTATGACAGCTAAATATAACATAGTAAGAAAACAACACTATAGTATAATCGTTTACGGCTGTATCATACAACAAACGAATACGTGACCTCAACTTGTTTTGAGGGCTACTGTACCTTGAGGTAACTATCATTTGTGGGTACTAATTTTAGTGATTTTTGGCGACGAATGTAAAAATGCAAAGTTTGATACACGTTAAAATTATTATAACTTATTATTACTGAAAATTTATTGTAAGATTTTTTTCCACTAAATTTAGTACACGTCAAATATACAGTAGCAACGATCTGCTAAATTAGTCTGTGTTAAAATTTCTACCCCTAAGGTAAACATCAGTTTATACATACTGACCACAAAAAGCCGATATAACACTTTACCCATTAGAATTTTTTTTTTTCGAAAATAATGATTCGCTCAATTTTACATTGTCATAACTCAAAACGTATTTGCCCTATTGTCAGACTTCAGAAGTACTTGGTTAATGTTTGGGTTTTAATAAAAAAGTTGTGAGTTTGAATCCTACTCGTCTTGTGTTTTTTTTAATGTAAGCCATTTTTTGAACTGTACCTTTCTACATGACAATTTACATATACAGTATGCATCATTAAAAAGTGTACGCACCACACCGAAATTACTAAGTACTTTATTCAGCTGCTACATGCTTAACGATACAGCAACTGTCGCATGTGTACAATACTTTGAGAGCACTTTGTAAGGTAAGTACAGTGCGGTTCATACACTTTTTAATGACACATAATGTACATGTACCAGGGTTGGGGCAAAGTACTGTTTCTTGTACTTAAATACATTACAAGTACCTGTGAAATTTTTTTAAGTACACATACAAGTACATAATGAAACTACATGTACATGGTAATCCAAGTACATGTACAACAACATTTATTTGTACTTAAGTACATCTGTAAGTACATTTTGGTGTATGCGCTAAACATGATAAACCACATGTACATGTAAATGTGGACATACATGATAAACTTAAAAAAATGTTTATAACTTTAATTTATAAAAAAAATTTATCACTTACTAAATGACCCCATATTTCAGCTTAATATACGTTTATGAGTAAGCGATGTGACACACATTTAAATTTACAATGCATTTCCTGCGGTATGCTATGCTAGCTCATCTACATTATACATAACTGTATGACATTCATAGTTCTCTGTACTTAATTATACTTATGTACTTATAAGTACATGAAGTACATATAAGTACCTAAATTATTCTAAGTAAAATTCAAGTACTACGTCTATTTCAGAATTTGTACTTATAGTAAGTACAAGTACTCCAAAGACCTGTACTGATTGTACTTAAGTACAAGTACCAATGTACTTCGTCCAAACTCTGACATGTACGTATACAGTGGAACCTCTAAATAATGGACACCTGGGGGGAATGGTATTTGACCACTATTCGGAGGTTGTCCTCTCTTTGGAGGTCAACCCAATACATACTATAAAACAATTTTTTATTGTTTAGTAATGTGTTTGTGACAATAAAGTATACATAAACTCAACTTGCATACATAATATAGGTAGTTTCAGTGCTATATTGCTTGAAAATAGTCAGAAATAGAGGTTTGTGATGTACACTGGGTTTTCAAAGAAACCACTCTATCAACAGACGAACCCACAGATATAGCCTCCTCTATATGACCTCTTCTTTCAAGGAACTGTTGGACATCTTCCAGTGATTTGATGGCTTGTGTAAAAGACTGGATATTTGATACGTCAGCATTATCTTTGTGATCATGGTCTGCTTCATCATCCTCACTCCCCGTTTCTTCTTGCTGCACTGGGTCATCATCATCACCAAGTTGGGACAAAAAAAATTCTTCCCAAGTTTCACAGTCAAGGTTTGTACATATTGCAAGGTCATCATCACCCGTGAGGTACTCTTCTACACTGCACTGCTTATCAGTTGACATGGTTCTTTCTACAAGATTTTGCAAATCGTCCTTTACCTGCAGGTCATCCATTTCCGAGAAGGGGTCTTCATCATCTGCCATCAGTGAACCTGTGACGACTTCAAAGGAACTGTCCAGAATTCCTGCTTTACAAAAGCATTTTTTAACAACTTCTTCTTTCACATTACCCCATGCTGTTGCTACCCACCTAAGTGCTACAAGAATGTTGACTGATTTTACAACATCAGAAGCAGTCGAACACTCTTCTATTTTTGATAGCACATATCGGAGGAACAATCGACAATAGTGAAATTTAAAATTCTTAATGATACCAAGATCAAGAGGCTGCAACTTCAAGGTGGTATTCGCTGGTAAAAAGGATACTTCAATATTGCTGTATTTAGTTGCTAAATTATCAGGATGGCAACCTGCATTATCCATCAGCAGAAAAATACGACAACCAGTACATGAAAAATGCCTATTGCAATTACTAAGTATGGTATCCATTATGTCTGCAGTCATCCAAGCCTTTTGCTGACTGAAATAAGTAACAGGTAATTCTGTCTTCTTCATTTTATTAAAACATCTTGGATTTTCCGATTTCCGGATAATTATCGATTTGAGTTCCTTTTTTTTCCGGCAGCAGAAACGAAAAATGCCACAGTAATTCTCAGTTTACTTTTCTTGCCTCCATGACACTGCTTTCCTTTTTGTCCAAATCCATTCTCAGGTGGAGCCTGCCAAAATACCCCAGATTCGTCCATATTCCAGATGTCTTCCTTTGCATAACTACAAATTATTTCAGGGAGCCTTTCCTTCCACGAATCCACTGTCTGTCCAGACACATCACCTGATTCACCAGATACGTTAACCATCTTAATGTTGTACCCTTTTTTCCATTTATCAAACCATCCCCTAGACCCTGAAAATTTAGGCTTCCTGAGTCTTTCAGCTATTTGTCTTGCCTTCTCAATCAATTGGGGTCCACAAGGAAATATATTTTTGGAGCATGCTTGGTATACCATTCATAAAGAGATTTATTCACTTCAGCATACTCTGATGAACGAGGTGTGCTTGTATGACAACTACCAGCTGACAAATTGGTCCGAAACATAGACAAAAAATCGCTCTTCTTCTTCAAAATCAGGCTAGCCTGGGTCCTTCCACAGTTAAACTGTTCTGCTAATGCTCTCACACCTATCCCAGGATTTTCTTCAGCATAATGGATTAATTCTACCTTTTTCTTCAATGACAGATGATTTCTCCTTGCTGCCATATTTATGGGATGCAGCCAGGCGCCAGTACACAGCCACACCCCACACGTGATCATACATGCTGACGACTCGACTGACAAAATCAAGACTGATCTAGATGAAATGGCAAGCCAGATACCAGGCACTACTTTGGATTTGTTAGAAATCAGCTCTTTCGTCCGCGGATACCATGCTTACCAAGATTTATGGGCACCAGTTATAAACGAAACTCTGTTAGTCAAAAGGGAACCAACTAACGTCATTGATAACAATGCAGTGGCAATTTATAAAGAGGAAATTGTTGTTGGTCATGTTCCTTCCAATTTGGCTCCGATTTTTAATCGTTTTTTGAGACTAGATATTAACAAGATTTTTGCTGAAATCATGGGGGCTAAAATGAATAGAGGTGCTGGGTATGGACTGGAAGTTCCATGTAAATATCGCCTATATGGACCTAAAGTATACATCAAGAAAGCCAAGGAATATTTGGTTTCCAATGGACTCTACCAAGCAAATTAACTTCAGTTATTCTAGATTCAGTAGATTGTAATAATTAGTCTTGTCAGGAGACTAGTATTAATAATTCAGTAGATCTATTTACTAAATTATATCTAGAGTCTATTTAATTTTTAACATTAACATAATTGAAATTATTAAATAATAATATTATTATTGTTAATCAATCAATTGACTAGGCATAGGCGTGGCTGTCCGCTTTCAGAGGCCATATTGTATTGCTGGTGTTTGTTTGAGACGTAAGCAAGTGTCCGTTGTCCGGTATTTAGAGTCGTCCGCTCCTTGGAGGTTACTTAAACACTATTTAAACGGTAAATACAATCCGTGCTTTCGCTTTTGTCCGTTGCATAGAGGCTAACCGCTCCTCGGAGGGTCCGTTATTGGAGGTTCCACTGTAGTAATAGCTACCTCAAAGGTTTTACTGATGAGTTGCTCAACAAAGTGTAATACCTTCACCAGTTGTTAAGTATTGCGGCCCTTCATGAACTCGAGTGTGGGTGGACAGCTATAGTAGTCAGTTTGTGTGTTTGTGTGTGTTTCGTAAACTTATTGTTGAGAAATGATGGCAATGGAACTGGATACCCAGCCCTGTAGGTGAATGGTATCGAGGTTTGCACATCATTGAGTGTCTACTAACTAGCACCCAACCCAGCAATCAAGCAAGAGCTACCATCAAGATCCTATATCAATTTTTTTTTTATTAATTGGGGCAAGCCTGAGCGAGCCCCACACTAGTCGAAAGCATACGTGTATGTGGGGATCGACCAAATTACGGAGGAAAAATTCTGATTATACTTCTGTAAATTCACGAAAAACATGTGTTACCAGATTACACGACCTGAGCGTTTAACAATGCTTGAAAGTCAGCTATGTAAAGGACTGTTTGTTAAGCTATTCTCAAGAAATCCGTTAAAACTACACAGCTGTCCTCTAAGCCAAATTAACTAAAGAAGAGTTTTGAACTAGCTCAGACTCCAGCCAGTCATAACTCAAAAGTTTTGCTACCGTATGGGTTCTAAAACTTCATGCCTCCTATTTCGAGTATAAAATAACTATTTTACCCGAAATTTATCCTAATGTATGCTAATAATAATTCGAATTTAAATTAAACCACATAACTCCAAATTCAACAGATTCCTTGAAATATACCATCTCCGAGACAAGAAGACCTGTTTTTAAGCGCGATGGCTGCCAATGCTAAATGGCCTGGTAAGGATAGATATCTTCTGTTATGATTAAAGCTTTCAAAAGTTATAAAATTCTATTTTGTAGATTTTTTGTGTCGCTTTAAACCGGTGATTAAAGAATCAGCTACGAAACAACCAGTAGGGCGACCAAAGAAGGCAGACAGAGGCTGTTTCTCAGTTAACAAGATCGACTCAAAAGATTCACCCTGCTGATCACATTGACCTCGTAATTGACAGTGATGATGAGTCCAGTGTGTCCTCCATCAATAAAGGAACTGACCATGAGTCCAGCAGTGGCAAAAAAGTACTCCGAGCGGGCCATTGAAGAAACAACGGCGTGGCTCCTACAGGTCGTACTCCTTTTGGTTTAAGAAGATAGTTGTGAATGAGCTTCACCAGGTTGGCACTGAGGTTTCTGAACTATCAAAAAGATTTAATGTACCTAAAACCACTCTTTTATTTTGGAGTAGGTAATTAACACTTCAAAGTAAAACAATTCCCAAAAGGCTAGAGGCAAGCACTTGAAAAGTGGTAGTGGCAAAAAACTTTCTTATCCAAAACAAATAGATGCAGAAATTTGCGAGTGTATTTTAGTGCGAAGCGATGCTCACCTACCTGTTGGACTTGAGATGATCAAATCCAAGGCTTGATCGCTGATACCGTAATTCTGGAAATTTTCATTATGGTTTTATTTCCGTAAAGCCACAGTTTACGGAAATTAAAACAATGAAAATTGTCTACACAATATAGCGCCTGTATAAATTTAGCTCATTTACGAAAATAAACAACATGAAAATTTAAAATGCTGCAATTTTTCCAGCTGAAAATTTTCAGAATTACGGTAACTCCTCATAATCCCAACTTCATAGCTTTCAATGGATGGCTACAAAAATTTAAAAGTTGAAACAGATTTTCACTGTGCTGCAAGACTTCAATTAGCCAAAACTTACCTCCGGAGGTAGAGAAAAAAAGAGTTCTTTCTCTACGAGCAATTCACAGGTATGTAAAAGACATGATTCTTAATATGGATGAGACGCCAGTTTACTTTGACATGATACAAGGTCAGACGATTGAAAAAAAAGGGTTCAAAAGAAGTACGTGTACAATCAATAGGTGCTGAGAAAGAGACTCACAGCCGCACTTACATGTACAGGGGATGGTAAAATGTTACCAGCTGCTACCATATTCAAAGGAAAAAGAAACCTGAAGTTTTTGACCCCAGCTGCTGTTCAGGCAACTGTACAGGCCAAGAGATGGATGGATGAGTCTGTCATGAAGAATTGTTTTAATGTAGTGGTTGTTCCATATACATAGTTTCAGTGTTATGCCACCTCGAAGCACGATCAAAAGACGCCGTGTGACACGTGTTGCATTGACCACGCCCACCTCAGGGCAAAAAGCATTTGTTCTGTATGGAGCGAGTACAAGGTTCAGTAAAAAACGCTTCGTTTCTCTTGTTGTATAAAATTTCAAGAAACATTGAGCTATTGGTGGACTAACCTACTATGAAGGAAATCCATATTCAAGCCAGAGCTGCTAAAGTTAGTGTTTCAAACTTTCTTGCTCGATATAAGACGATCGCCCTAGTCTTCCCCATTGCTTTCTCCCCCGAGATGGGTGTGTAAAGAAATGTGTGGGTGATCTGGTTTGGAGGTCGCGCCTATAGCGGCCTGTTTGATGTGGCCATATGTAGCTTAACACTGAAACTATGTATACCAAAGGCAAACAAAGTTTGTTAATCAGGGATTCCTTCTCTGCACGCAAGACCGAGGATTTTTTTGAATTGGCTAAAAAGCATTATGTAAATGTGGTAATAATATCAGGTAGATGCACATCAAAAGTCCAACCTTTAGATGTTTGCCTCAACAAGCCATTTAAAGAAATATTACGGAAGTGGATAGAATACATGGATTCCAAAGTTGGTGAATCTAAAATGAAAACTGTTAGCAAAGTGGAAATCGTCCAACGGATTAAAGCAGGTATAGATTATTTAAAAGAAAATGTAAAAGCTGCGATGAGGTCATTCCTAGTTTGTGGAATCACAAACTCACTGAATGGGTCTGAAAATGATTTAATTTGAGACCTTGATGGAATTCAACTTCCATACGCAGACGACCAGTTTGATGATCCTTTCAAATCTGATGTGGAAGCAGAAAGCAATGTCGAACATTTAGGTAGTAGTGATGATGGTGTTGACAGAAGTACTAGTGGTGACTCAGTGACGATGCCGGACTGAATAGGTATCTAGCTACATAACTCAGTCACTGATCAAAGCATTTCTGCCACATGCACAATCATTATTTATTAGTTAGGTATATATATACCTACAGTACATTGCAAAAAAAAGTTAACATTTTATTTTCGTTTTGTACTATACACCAATACTACCAACTGTTTGTTTATTACTGTTGTATATCCAGCTGCCTAAATTTTTTGTTATATCGATACTACATGGACAGATAAGTGTTGCAACAAAGAATTACTACAGCTGGATACAATAAACGACACTATAAACAATGACATTTGCAACGAAACGTCAACTTTTTCTTTGCAATATACCGTATATATTATACTATAGTTTATATTTTTTTACATGCATGTAGATATACATGTATATTATATATTTGTGACAAGAAAAAAAACATATTTATTTCATGGAAGGCTACATAATACATCATGATGATGATAATTTACAATATTTCACATGTACAGTGGTCTGTACATCTTTCTTTTAGCAACTTCTCCAATTTCTTTGGCTTTCGACTGTCTTTTGTTAAGAAAGTATAGATGCAGGGAACCTCCAGTCCCTTCACATATACTTGTGACTTTTGTTTCTTTCCTGTGACTACCCCAGTAATAGAACCCCCGTTCCTTGAGAAGAAGTAGCAGAGCTTAAAAATCTCCCGTGGGATATGGCCAACAGTGTTGTTGTCCACTACTATAGCCACTGCATATCTATGATGCTGGTTGAAATCATCTATTTCAATGTCCCTGTCCTTCATGTAAACATGATAGCCTCGAACTACCACTTTCACACGAATCATCATGGCTGCTTCTGTGGTTTCAGTGCTTTGTGTTCCAGCTTTCAGTGGGATCAGGAAATGGGAATCATGTCAGTGCGGTCAGTGCTGCTGTTGTGTTGCTGGTTAATCGGCACGCGTGCTCGCAGACACGTACAGTATAGGGCTAAAAAAACTCTAAGTAAAGCGGAGTGGCTACTGCTTATCTACTTAGGTAATTTACACATTCTACTGTGTGATTACTCTCTTACTTAGCAGTAGTAGAGTGTTACTACCTTCAGTAGCAAAAAATCTTTGCCTACTGTATTCTGAATACATTTGTTAACTCTTAACTTCAACTGCATGAACCATTTCCCTATCACAAGAGGTCCATATTGTATGGCATTTCAAATCCACATGTGCCTGTATTTACTATTACACTGCTCCTGTATAAAACCGCTACCCTACTCTACTGCAAGGCACTACCCTACTCTGCCTTTAAAGTACTTAGGAAGTATGGTGCTAACTACTTGCCTCTACTCAGCACCTACTCTACTTTACCTAGCATTTTTTAAGCCCTAGAGCTAGAAGTCTACAAATGCCAACGATGCATGACGTATCCTCCAACTTCGAGATAATTAATTATTACACCATCACTTTCTTTTATTATTCCTCTAAAAAATAGTCAACAAAAATTACATTTGAATAATGAATCCTGGTTTGTTGAAATTTTAGAACCGATACAGTATCTCAGTTATTGGAGTGTGATGCAGCCTGGCTGTTGATGCCACAAAAACTTATGCAGTAGTGTGTATCCACTTAGACAACATGCAACACGACTCTACTTCCTTGAAATCATCAAGCCGTATGGAAATAAACTCGTAGCATGCTCAAGATACTATTGATATTTGAATTCTTACTGAGCTAATGATCATGGACAGCACTGTTGTGGTACTGAGTAGAGTGCTTTGTTTCCATTGCTTTGCTTGAGCTTGATCTGTTAATTGCTATTCCTTGGAGACTTCTTAAAATTGTACAAGTACAGTAGCAGACAAAAAAGTTGACGTCCCGTGCGGTAATACTGTAGGTTTATGATTGTTATGTATCATTAACCCAGCGTGGGTGGAGGGTTATAGTAGTCGGTTTGTGTGTGTGTGTCTGTCTGCCTGTGTATTACGTAACCTTTGTGAATACTTAATTGTAGAGTTTAACTGACACTCCATTGAAGGCGCTTGATGTCGATAATTCCCCGATTTAAAGGATTTTTGAAAAGATGGCAAAGATTAAGACGAATATCTTCGAGTATTTTGATCAATAGCTATGCTGGTCGCCATTTTTTTAGACCACGCCCCTTGAGCACATGTTGTGTTGCAATTAGTCAGTCACGCCTACTTCAATTTTATTTTTTGTTTTTGATCATGGCCTCTTAGATCAGTGCTTGAGGCCCTAGTCTTAAATTTTTCTTTGAAGGACCAACTTCTCATCTTTTGCAGGAGGATTTTCTAGTGATTAGGAGTTTTTGAAGTGAACCTGGAGTTTAACAAGACTGGGACAAGACTATCTAACTATGTGTCAAGTTAAGCTACAATGAAAAATTTGATGATCTGCTCTATGAGTTTACTACATGCTTGTAAGTTTTTACTTAGTCAATTTGGCTGATTTAAGTGTAAATAACTATTATTGAAGTATGTGTTGTGTTACTGCAAAGTGCTTGATTATGTGTGTGTGTGTGTGTATGTGTGTGTTTTAAAATATTGGCCACATCTGAACAACAGAAGTGTAACTTGAAACCCAGCCCCGTAGGTGAATGGCTTCAAGGTTTGCAAGTTGGTTGCCTTCTACTAATCCCACACCAGACAAACACCCCCAGCGGCCAGGACTATTAGCCAACTACGATAAAGCTTGTCATATTATTACAATAGCAGCACAACAAAGCAACTATAGTGGGAAGGAGCCCTGCCCTTGAGAGGCAGGAATGAGGTTTAAAAGCTTTTGACGGGCCCAACTCTCACCACTTCATCTGTCCCACTATGCTACACATATAAAATAGTCAAATGTAGGAACAAACAATTCGTTTAAAATATTACAGTTAGCTAGATTTCTTAGTTTTAACAAAATGGTGGTTTTATTACTTACTAATGTTTTCTTTTTAACTAAAAAGTAGGCACGATGTTTCACGTTTTTCTCTGGCAGCCATGTTTGTGTTCAAGCAAAATTAAAACCCAAAAAGTGGTGGTAGTGTCTTAGAGGTGTGGCGTTAATTATTAAGTGAAATGTTCTTTTTAGCAATGCTTAAAGTATGCTAAGACTGAACTAAGGTCTGTTTACAAAGCATCTGTTTTTTAGTGTACGCGTGCGCGTGCGTGTGTGTGTGTGTGTGTGTGTGTGCGTGTGTGTGTGTGTTACCACGTAATCTCTGTGGATACTTAATGGTAGAACTTCACTGACACTCCATTGAAGGCACTTGATGTCCAATGATTCAAAGAATTTTCAAAAAACATTAATAAGGTTAGGACGAAAATTTTTGAGTACATTGATCGATGTCGCCATTTTTTAGGACGTGTCCCTTGAGCACATGTTACAAAATTGTTAGTAACGCCTAAGCTTTACACTTGGGCGGATTATGCATGAAATTTTACCTATTTTGCTATTCTCAGATTCTCAAAAGTTGAGCCTACTATTCTCGATTAAAAGCACCTATTACTCTCGTATTATTCCCATGATTGCTTCAATGTACTGTAATAGAAAAGAATAAAAGTTGAAAATGTAAACAGGGAGTTAATCTTATGCATTGACTTACATATATCTGCTATTTGTCATTTTCAAGCATGGTATACAATATTTATGGCTTACTACTGGCTAGTAAGTACTTGTAGCCATCTTAAAAGGGGTGTGTCAGGTACGTGGCACATATTTTTAACCTATTATTTCCTAATTATACTTGATGCTTTTGCCAACCTATTATTCTCAAAATTACTCCAGCATAATCCGCCCAAGTCTACTCAGCTTATAATTTTTTCATTGTCTGATGGCTTGATGCTAGCCTTGATTGTGCTTGAATGGCATCTATACTGGCCCTGGCATGGCTAGAGAATTTCTAGGAAGGCTAAAAAATTGTCTTTCATCTTCTGCTGGACTATATTTTCAAGTGATTGGAAGTTTTGCATGTTTGTGTGAAAATGCTGGAGTCCAAGCACAGGTAACTTAAGTCCTGGGTCAGGCTGAGACAGCTGCTAAAATGTGTTATCAGTAGTAGACAATGATGTTCAGCCAAACGTGCAGCTAAATACAAGTACAAGCTAAATTGTTTACAAGCTGCTGTGACACGTTCATTGAGGCACCGTATTATTACAATACAATTTATACAGTCACGTGAGCTTTTTCAATTGATTGACATCATTATTCGTACTGTTTATTTGTAAGCAACAATGGCGGCGAGTGCTTCTTCGAGCAAAAGTCTGGTGATGTTCCATTATAATACTGGAGACGGCACCAGGTTAGAAAAGTGCCTTAAGATGTAATCTAACTTCGATCAAATTTCAGGAAAGAAGCTATACTAATAATCTCGGAGTATTTAGCTTACTTGTAGTTCAACACCGGTAAAAAAGTACACGAATTGCTTATCTCTCCAAAACCTTTCTGGGAATCGTTCCTGATATTTGATAGCATGTAGAGCTCGAGTTAAGACATAGCTAATACCAATTCCAGAGCTGAAGCATAATGGGAACATCACCGGAATTTGCGCCAATGTTCTGAAGAGTATCAATAGAATACTGTACTGATATTGCTCATCTTTATTATTTTGCAGCGTATCAGTGTTTAGCATCTTTAGTTATGATCAACTAAAGTGTAGCCATGCTTGCGGCTGTAATAGCCTGACCCATGACTTAAGTCACCTGTGAGGCTATCTAATGAAACTTGGTGGTCTACTCTACAAGTTTACTACATGTTTGTAAGTCTAACTTAGTTTAGTTGGTTATCCCGAGCGTGGGCACAGCAAGCAAGGGATACATTAGTTGTCCTGTTAGTTATCCCTCGCGTGGGCGAAGTCAATCGCAAGGGATATGTGAAGCCATACGACAGGAAGCTACAGAAGTTTAGAAGTATAGTATCTGTAGTCGGTCTGTTTGTTTGTGTGTTACAGAAAAGTTCACTTTAGACGGTGAGAGTGCAGAGCTGTCTTATAGTTCCTGGGCTTGAAATTAGCTGAGCAGTTAGCCAGTGATCTCTATTTTGCTATTGTTCTAGTCTCGTCTTCAGCCTTTTCTTGGATAGTGTGGTAAGTGGCAAAATGTGTTTGAGCTTGTTGGCTCGATAGGTTAAGCTTTTGAAAGTATCTTTGAGTATCTTTTGTAAAATCCCACATTTTTTTTTATTTGTTTGCCGATCAGTAATCCTGAATTTGTTCGCCAGCCTCTGGAATACAGTGAAATGGCGATCTTCACAAGTCTGCATCTTGCTTCCTGATGTAAGTTTAGACCTCTAACTTGTACAGTCAACCTGAGATCAAAAAAGCAACAAGTGCCACTATTAAAATTGCTTCGTCAAAGTGTTTCCAGCAAAATCAATGGTTCAGCTACCCAGCATGGTTGCTTGGTGCCACGCCCTTCTTCTTCATGTTTTGTATTTTTAACCCTTTGATTGCTAAGTTTGGCAATTAGTTTACTTTTTACTGGGGTTTTAGGTTTGATGTAGTTAGCTTCTTCCTTGCCAAAAAGCTAGATGTTATAAAGGGCAGCAAGTAGTGAAGAGTGCACGCGAGGGATTCGCAGATTACTGCTAGTTAGTTGTGGGCGTTTTTAATCGTGGGTGCTAGTTAAAGAAAATTCACTTTACACGTCTGGTGCAAATTGGTTCCAATGCTTCAAATTTGCTTTGCAGTTAGCTAGTAATGCTTTCTTTTTGTCCCATCTTCATTCGTCTTCTCATTGTGAGCTGAGTTCGAAAATGTGCTCTAGGTGTTTGATTTATTCTTTGCAAGCTGTGCTTCGATGTAGCAAGCTTTTGAGTACATTTTTGTGTTCCTTATGAAAATATCCTATGGTTTTTTTCTAAAATTTTGTCCATACCTGTCCTAGAATTTCTTTTTACAAACATCTGGAGTTTAGCTTTAGGTAACATGGCGTCAAACTTCATAACTCTGTATCTTGCTTCCTGATGTGAGCTCAGAGCTGGAACTTTCACTGTGCGCTAAAAATGGCAGGGCCAACAAATGTCGCTACTCAAATCGCTTCGCCTTCATGTTTTAAGCAAAGCCAATTGTTTAGCTATACTAATGGCTGCTTGCTTATGACCACACCTTTCTTCTTCGATTTTTGTTTTTTTAATTAATTAACTTACACTAAATTGATTACCGTATTTCCTCTAAAAATTCGTGCCTCTAATTTCGAAATTAAATAATTATTTGGCTGAAAATGTCTTCAAAAAATTTCATTTTAAAATTACTGCTGCTGTATCTTTTGATTTTTGCTTCGTGACAAAGAAATCCAGAAAAACTACTACAACCAGGTAACTTATTAATTCTGTTACTTTCCCACACTTTTATAAAAGCCTCTAATTTTGTCAAAAATAGTCACATGTGGCTGGAATTTTTCATTTTACCTCTAAATATTTGTTTTAAAATTACTTGTTCAAAATTTAATATGACGAATTTTTAGAGGAATTACGGTAGTCTTGCTTTATGAGTCAGCAGTGGGCAGCCATTACATTGATGATTATCATGCTTTGTTGCATGGTAGTTTGCCACTAGAAAATTTGGGTACTGCGTGGGATATGTACAGTACATCGCAAAAAAAACTTTACGTCGCGTAGTACTAAATGATCGTTTTACAATAAACAACGATCCAAACACGATCCAAAGACAGTCATTGTTCTCTACTGTTTTATACTCAGCTGTCATAACTTTTTGTTAAACTTATCTATACTAATAGTTAAAGGTTTCAACAAAAAGTTATGACAGCTGAGTATAATACAGTAGAGAACAATGACTGTCTTTGGATAGTGTTTGGATCGTTGTTTATCGTAAAACGATCCTTTAGTACTACGCGACGTAAAGTTTTTTTTGCGATGTACTGTACATTTAGTGCTACTATTAATGTTTCAAGTGTGAAGACTCTTTACTTTTGGAAGAATTTATATTGTGTCCTGCGTTTTACTGTGAAGTGCGTGTACGGGTGTGTGTGTTCTGGATTGTGCAGACTAAGATCTGCTGGTGTGTAAGAACTGTCTTGTCATTATCGGATCAAAATGTATATACATACATAACAGCAAGGGTTCAGCACTTTAGTGCTTTCATTTTACATGTACAGCATGCGTCATTAAAAAGCATATGAACCGCACCCACCGTAATTACCTTACGAAGTACGACCAAAGTACTGTAAACATGCAACAGCTGCTGTATTGTTAAGCATGTACAGTACATTGCAAAAAAAGTTAAGGTTTCGTTTTTGTCTCGTTGCTGTTTCGTACTACACTGATCATACTAAGTACTGGTTTATTACTGTTGTATACCCAGCTGTCTAAATTTTGTTATATCTATACTACATGGATAGACAAGTGTTACAAAAAAGAATTATGACAGCTGCATATAACACAATAATAAACTGCACTATAAACAATGATTGTTTCTACTGACTGTTACTAAACGAAGACAAAACCTTAACTTTTTTTTTTGCAACATACGTATAGCTACAGTACATCGCAAAAAAAAACTTTACGTTGCGTAGTATGAAACAATCGTTTCGTGGTAAAAAACGATCCAAACACAGTCATTGTTCTCCACTGTGTTATACTCAGCTGTCATAACTTTTTGTTGAACTAATCTTTATAAATAGATAAAGGTTTAAACAAAAAGTTATGACAGCTGAGTATAACACGAACAATGACTGTTTTGGATCGTCTTTTACCACGAAACGATTACGAAACGATTGTGCAACGTAAAGTTTTTTTTGCGATGTACTGTAAATAAAGTACTCAGTAATTACTGTACTGTACTCAGTAATTTTGGTGCAGTGCCTACACGTTTTAATGACGCTTACTGTACATGTATATTTGTACATACCTTTGAAAGGGAGAGTTCTTTTTCAGAAGATGCTATGAAATCAAATTTTGCTTTCGCTAATTGAATTTTCAAATGATCTTCCAAACCATCCTGGTTTTTTTCAACTTTAGCGCAGTCTTCTGAACTCAAAACCTAACACAAAAAAACAATAATTATTGCATCTAAATTACGTATAGTATTGGGTTAAAAAAACAATAAGTACTGTAGAGCAGGTGCTAAGTAGAGTCAACCAGTTAGATCATACTACCTAAATACCTTCGAAGCAAAGTAGATTAGTGCCTCACAGTAGAGTAGGGTAATGCAATGCAAACCTACAATAGCTTAGTTAAAACAGCTGCTTGGCAATTACTGTGGATTGAGTGAACTACTGTTGAAGACTTGAAGTATACTGTCACAGTCTGTTTAGTGCCTACCTGAGTACCTGTGTCTGCTCACCTAGTTATTACCATTATGTTTAAAAGAAAAAAAAAGTTGTGCTTGGAAGTTCTTTGAGACTAGCACTGATGGAAGTGAAGCTAAGTGCCTCATTTGTGACAAATCAGTGCTACATTCTGGTACAACATCAAATCTATTTAAGGTAAGGAAAATTTGGCATGTGATTCACGATCTATCATGATATCACTCTTCACATAGCATCTACAATCAAAACATTCCAAAGAGTATGAAGAATGCAATAAAGAAATGGAAGCAGCCAAGCCAAGAACAGTAAAAGGCCTCGCTCTACCAGACAGCTAACTCTGAAAGCATCAGTAGAAAGATCTATGCAATATCCATGTAATTCAGCCAAGAGATCTGCTATTAACAGAATTTAGTGATACGAAATGAAATCCACGATTCATACTGCATGCGTTTATCGATCATTTCACGAACGTTTTGCATACCGTTTCGTTGGTCAAAATGTTAAGTTTTTTTTGACAACTATTACTGTATGCACATTCCTAAGTTTATTTTATTGATCAGCCACTTCTTTCCAACGTGTTTATTTAGCTAAATGCTTTGTTTCCTTTGCAATGGCTGCTTGGTGCATGTATGCAAGTTTAGGCATCCATGGTTTATATAGCTCATGAAGGATATGAACCTTCAGTAGTGGACAAAAAAGTTTATATTTTGTTATTGTTTTCACAATGGAAGAGGAGTGAGCGATGGCCCCCTTTTTAATATCAGTAAACACAAAGGGGTTGAAAACCGTGGACAATGGAACTTGATCACTGCATAGCTTCCAGTATGCAAAAAAAGTATGACAATTTCCAGTAGCACAGCTCATGATTATAGGCTATTTGTATGCCTTCATTTTTTTGTACAACATATTTACAATTTGTATCAGACATAGCACAAGGGTGAATAGTCCCATTGGTACTTTTTTTAAAAGAAAAACTACACAAATGGAAGAAATATGGGCCTCAGAAGATCGTCTATGGTTACAAACTTCATTTTTGAGCAAACTAGTTGCCAACTAAGTACAGCTATAGTAGTGGGCTAAGGCTACTCCAGAGGGTTAGTATTCAGTGTACAGCAACTTACAAAATAAAGTAGGCAGGATGTGTTATAGTACATTACTGTGAAAGTATCCTTAAAATGGCGGTTCTTTATATACAAAAAACTCCATGGTCTCAAAAGAAACCAGCAAATGATCTTGAACCTACAGTAGTGGCCAAAAAAAAAGTACCCGTTTCGTTTTAAAAGAATGACCGTTTTTACGATGGAACGAAGATTGAACGGTGGTCCCCCCTTTCTTTATAGTATACGCAGCTGTCATAATTCCTTGTTGCAACTTTTATCCTTCAATATAGTGTAGTTGCAACAGGGAATTATGACAGCTGGATATACTACACTAAAAAGGGGGACCACCGTTCAGTCTTCGTTCCATCGTAAAAACGGTCGTTTTTTAAAAAGAAACGGGTACTTTTTTTTTGGCCACTACTGTACATATATCTGTAACATCCCATGAAAATCTCTTTCCTTAATCTGCGATGGTTTAAGAAAACCACCAGAGTTTGTGGCTCACTTTCTCCATACTATAAAGAAATTAAGGCTTTGATTTTTGATTAAATTAGTCACTGACTGTACAGGACCCTGGATTTTTGGGGATAAACAGTAAATACCCTGGAGATTGCGATGTATACATTAGCGGCCAAAAAAAAATTGACGTTGCGTACTATGAAACGACCACAGTACTGCGTTTATATTACAGTCTCCTCATAATACTGTTATTGTTCAATGAGCTTGGATCAGACGAACAACAAATTGTCAACAATTCAATATTGATTTATTGGATAATTGCAAAGTCAATGACGATGAATGATAATCTATTGAGTGAAATGAAAAGAGCGGACAAAGATACAAAAAAAAATAGTTCAACTGACCTATTGAGTGAAACGAAAAGAGTAGAAAACAAAAAAAAGTGTGTGACTTATATAGCAACCAAACGTATTGCGAAGTAGATTGTGGTCAGGGCAGGATTAATCCTGCTTGAGGCAGGACTAAGACTGTTGCACAAGTGGGCAAGATTTATCCTGCCCCAACAGTACAAAAGAATGTGGTTAAATAAGGATTAACACATAAACTAGTATGAACATAATTACGACAGTCTATTAAGCCCAAACATACCGCAGGCCAAGACCAACGGTCTTTAAGTGCTGAGTTGTGTTTCTTGCTCAGCAGGCACTAGTACGACGATCTTTGTTATTGGTCGCTTGTATATTCCCTTTTCTGTCTTGATCGTAACCACAGGAACAAAGTTGTCTTTCCTAGGATGGACGTCAAAAATTCTGGTGAGAGGCCATTTAGTGGGGAATAATGTCTCATCTTTCAGGATAACAACGTCTCCCACAGAAGCATTCCTCCTCTGAGAAGGCCACTGAGGGTTACAACATATTCATGAGATCATCTTCGCCAAAAATGATAAACCAGGTTTTGACACAGGTGCCATCTGCGCAACAATGAACTTGGCTGTTGTTCAGGGACGATATCGTCAGGTGAGCTATTATTGGTTTACCAATGATAAAATGACCTGGAGTTAGCACGTTGATCACTTCACTTTGATCGCTGTCTAGGGACACCAGTGGACGACTGTTAAGGCACGCTTCCACTTGACACAGCACGATACTCATCTCTGCAAACGTACATCAGACATGATTCGCTTCAGGTGGAACTTCATGGACTTGACAGCAGACTCCCACAAACCGCCAAAATGAGGGGAGCGTTCTGGATGAATCGCCATTCTATTCTCTTTGATGAACAGAAATCCAGGATTTCCTTTTCAGTCTGTCGTTTATCCATGAATCGAAACAGATCCTTTAGTTCGTTGTTAGCTCCCACAAAGTTTTTTCCCATGGTCACTCCAGATTAGTGTGGGGTATCCCCTCCTTCCAGTAAATCGACGTAACGTGGCTAAAAATGCTTGTGTGGTCAAATCTGATACAAGCTCCAGATGCACTGCTTTAACAGATAGGGACACAAACAGGGCAACATACGCTTTCACAATCGTTGGTTTCCTTACATGACCATACTTAATGGTGAATGGTCCAGCATAGTCTAGTCCAACCTTGTCAAACACTGATCCAGGAACTACCTCTCAGGTGGGAGCTGCCCTTGTAATTGAGATAGACACTTTCCTGATTGACGTTTACAGGTTGTACAATCTCTAGTGATGGATCTGGCGATTTCTTGAGCCCGATTATGTGATAACGAAGGCTGATTGAAGCACTGAGTAGTGATGGAGCGGCATGTAGTAGCCGGTGATGTTCATGATGAATCAACAACCTTGTGATTGGGTGCTTCCCACGAAGGATCACAGGATGAATATTGTTGTAGGACAACTGGGAGTTTGGGATTCTGCCTCCAACATGAATCAGCCCTTCTGAATCCACAAGTAATTGTAGGTTGCTACCATGAGGCAGATCCTGTTGTGAGTGGAGTGATGCTAACTCTTGGGAAAAAATATCTGTTTGGGATACGAGTAACCAGTGCCTTTCAGCTAGCTGTAGCTCATCAACCGATAATGATGGAGTCTTAGATCGCAACTCTTGCGGTTTTCGACAATTTTGAATAAAACGGAATATCCAGGCCGTCACTCGTAGATACATGGAGAATCTAGAGTACTGTTTTAGTGATATCAATGGTTCAGTGATCTGGTGAGACAAAACAAGATATATAATTCTTTTTCTTTGATTGACAAGTCATTTGCGGGTAAGGGCATCGGTTTTGGCCAATGTGCTTCGGGTAATGACAACCATGGGGGGCCCTTCCACCATACGTGTAGGTCATGCACAAACAGTTCATTAGGGTAGATTCCTCGAGACGCACAATCGGCAGGATTTTGACCACTTATAACATGATTCCAGCGAGCTGAGGGCAGTACGTCAATGATGGATGATACCCTGTTACCTTGAAATGTTTTAAATCTTCTTGAAGTACCTTGCAACCAGTTGAGTACTGTGGTACTGTCAGTCCAGCCATACACCTTGGAGGTAGGGATACGATAGATTTGCTTGACATGGTCCATTGTTTGAGCAAGTAGATATGCACCACACAACTCCAGACGAGGGATGGTCAATCTCTTCAATGGAGAAACCTTGGTCTTTGCCATCACTAACCCAATGTGGACTTGTCCTGATGTGTCTTCACCTCGGATATAGATCACGTAGGCATCCTCTGATGCATCAGCAAAACCATGTAATTGGACATTGATGATATCAGCACTCTTTGAAAAGGGGTATCGAGGTACATGACAGTTCGATAGTACTGGTAACTTGGAGTTCTACTTTAGCCAGATTTCCTTGATTGAGGAAGGTATTGGGTCATCCCAGTCCAGACTGGCTTCCCAACGTCGTTGAAGTAGTATCTTCATTTTCACCACAGTAGGTGCTAACCATCCCAGAACATCAAATACCTTAGCGACATTAGATACCAGAATTCGCTTGGTCAGCACTTCTGGTGATGGTAGATCAGTAATGGTTATTCTGAAGTGATCGGTGGTTGTGTTCAACTCCAAACCAAGAGTTTTCGCGTACTCTGTATTACCACCTGATATGTTGAGCACTTGAACAGAATCATGAAGACTGGACTCAATCTGTCTTAACACTTCAGGGTTACTGGCGTTCCACTTGCCTAATAGGAAACCACCACGAGCGAACAATTCCAGCATTTGACGATGCAAAATCACAGCTTCAGCGACACTGTTCGCCCCTGTCAGACAGTCGTCTACATATAATATCGTTTTCTACTGCTTTAGCTGCTAATGGGAATTCCTTCTCAAAGTCGATGGCGTTCTGTTTTATTGCCATGTTGGCAACAAAGGAGGACGCAGATACTTCAAATGTCACTCTATTCATTCAGAAATCCTTTAACTGCCCTGTAGTACTTGATCTCCATACGAATCTGTGGAAGTCCTTGTCGTTTGGCGCTAGTTCCACTGCCCTGTACATTTTACTGACGTCAGCTGTTATCGCATGACGATGTAGACGGAATCTCAGTAGCACATCGATTAGAGGAGAATGTACAGTGGGTCCGCTTAATAAGGTGTCATTCAAGGATACTCCACTCACTGACCATGCGGAGGCATCAAATACAGCTCGTACCTTGGTTGTTGTGCTGCTTTGCTTGTATACAGCGTGTATGGGTAAGTAGAATACTTGATCAACAGGTTTCTGAAAGTCATCAATAGGTACAGGTTCAGCGTGCCCCAACTCAAAATATTCTTGGATTACAGCATCTAACTCCTCTTTCTGGTTCTTGTTGGTCAGGGAACGCTCCATGGATATGAACCTACGGAGAGCTTGGGATCTGGATTCACCAATAGTAATTGGGTTGGGAGACCTTGGTAAGGGAACCACGAATCGACCATCAGGTGATCGAATATGTGTGGTTTTGAAGTGATGTACCGCAATTCGTTCTTCTGGAGTATACTGGGCCAATGCATGGGTGGGCGGTTCCTCAATCTTCCAGAACTTCTGAAGTATATCTTCACCCATCTAAACTGATAAATGATGCGAGGCAATCGTAGGTCGATTGGGTACTGATGACTCAATGTTTCTGGACAGCACCCAGCCAAACACTGTTTCCATTGCCACTGGTATACCAGGTGGTCCTTTCCGCCGGCCATCGAGTAATACTTCAGTGAAAACCTCTATTCCAAGGAGCATATCGATGCAAGCGGGAACGTTGAAATCTGGGTCTGCCAACTTCAAATTACGCAAACGCTTCCACTTCTTATCAAATGTAATGCTATTCTTGGGAAGATCACGAGTGACTCGAGGTATCACTAGAGCAGTGATG
>JAYJLX010073481.1:0-25966 GCA_036873525.1 Chalinula nematifera
GCCGGGACATCTTAAACTGTCCGTAGTAGGGAGGTGTTCGTTATTTCAAGGTCCGTTTTAGAGAGGTTCCACTGTACATGTAATACATCATACTGAGCTATATACTGCAGATTGGCTAATGGATATACATAAGCTTGACAGAATTGCTGTCATAATTTTTCTATTAGATATATACCAGTAAGGATTACACCTATGTAGATACTACAATCAGCCATAACTATAACGATACAGTAGAGTAGTAGCATTAGAATAAGTGTGAAATACTTTGTGTGCATCGGATATGTATGAGTATGTATTATATCATCATTATGACTACCGATTATTCATAGTTGAAAGATGCTAAAGGATATGAGTAAAACACACACACACACTAGCCTGACTGGTGACTACATATGCATGCATGCATGCACGAACTACCCCTTAGTGCATGACTATATGCTATACTGAAAGATGCATTTCAAACCTTCAATCTTTGGGAAATTTCCCTAGCTTTCCCTTTAGCTGTTTCTATGGCATAATCCCAGACATTACTGAAAGCAGATTTGTCTAAGTTTTCATCAAATTTTGAAGGCACTACATCAAATGGCAAACCCTATTGACATTGTGCAAAGATAAATATTATTTTATAGTCTACTAGCACCATCTATTTACTATATTCTCAAGTATGTCTTTCCTACGGGGAGACTTGCTAGCTAAGATTATTTTTCTACCCTCCAGAGCTCCAAGAATTGGCCTCAACATGATCGATTATCTCCACCCCCAGGCAGCCACGTGGTGGTGGACACGCCCACTTGAACTTTTTATTGAATAAACGTGGGAAATATTAAGTGGTATTTTAGTGTTGTGCTTTTGAGCCAAGACCGTCTTGTTGTGGTATTTTTTTTTATTGCTCTACTTCGTTTCGGTCTGTGTTTGTGTCAGAATCTACCCGAATCTATTCGTCTATTTTTTTTTTGCCATTGCTGTATAGACTCTAGTCTATTTGTTTTTATGAGGAATCGGTCTTCTTTCTCCACATAAAATGTCGCAAAGTTTCCGAGTGAATAACAAGCGACGAGTGAACATGCCGGTTTCAAACGAAAGCCTTTACACTAGGCCCTCAAGTGCCGATGGTGGTGCTGGCGGAAAGAGAAGTAAACCACCAAAACGTCACTCGTCCACTTCCAGCAAACCCGGGATACGTAAATTGGCGAAGAGATTTCTCCGTCCCAAGGATGACACGGACCTGAAAATAAAGAGGATTCCGCCTGGTTTTCACGATGAAGATGAACCGTCTCATCGTTCTCTGAGCCCAGAGTCGCCGTTCCAAAGGACACGGTACTACTCACTGGGGAGTCGAACGGCTTTGAAAGTGAAGCGAATCGGGAAAGACAAAGAAGAACCGTTCTTCATGTGGAAACCCTGCAAGGTACATTGCGCCATTGATACTTCTAGGAATTTTTTTTTCTATGCATGCAAAAGGAAATGTTTGCATCTTCCTTTTTTTATATATTTTTTCGGAAACAGTTGTATTTTTACTGGTTTTATGACACAAATATTGTTAAAATTTGCTGTATAATTATGTTTGTCTGTCTGTCTGTCTAGCGTAAGTGCGAGTGGGAAAGTATGTCAGGACGTCAATTCACCATCACTGATACTGTTACCAGTGAACTAAGTACTGTTGAATTGAACCAAATCCAACGCGTGGCCATTGCAAGGCTCCAGGGTATGGACATAGGGGTCTCCTTTGGAATGCTAAAAGGTTAACACGACGAGTCCATGTTTACCATAGTAACACTTGTTGTTTATTTTGTTATTGCAGGAAGAACAGGAAGACTTGGCAAGCTATCAACTTCAATGAGAAGGCGAATTTCAAACGATAGAGCTAGTGGGTTACCTTGATTGGCCATTAATTTGATACATCCTGATATTTGTATCTCCCCCTATATTCCCTTTCTTTCCCCCTTCGATCTACCCTTTCCTATTCTTTCCTTTCAGCTGGTTCAGCTTCTGCTGTGTTCGGTCAACCACTAGCCGCAGTTCTAGATAATGAAAAGACTCGCAGTATGGGAGGAGGGGGCGGTGTTAGTTCACCTGTTAATCCTTCCCCACCTCCGTCTTCGACCTTCCAAACACATCCTGTGAGTTGTTTCACTATGTCACTCCAGAGGTTACGACTTACAAGTCTTGTTTGATAATTTAAGCCCTGTTTAAGTGGGCGGATAGATGGGTGTTAAGATGTTGTTTGTCTGGTTCTCTCCCTGCAAATGTACTTTTGTTTACTATGACCAAATATCCTAGTACTTTTTGCAAACACAGCTGGCTTTATTGCATTTTAAATATCGCCTACTGTCTGCTATACTTTTATACATTATGCATACAGTATATCCACACACAAACAGACAAACACATACACACCACCCTTTATTGGGCCAATATTCTATATATATATGCTGATTGCCCTCCCCCTCGTTATATTAGGACCAGCCCATTGCTTCTGTTGGTGACGAAGACCCCATTGACAACGTCAACTCGTCTTCATTCCTCTATAACGACACCTCCATTGACGCCAAGTCCTCGCCCTTGTCTCCCCGTCACGATTCCTTCAGCTCCCCTTCAGAGAACCAAGTGCCTCTGATTGTGCGCAAAGCGATCCACTATCTGGATAACAATGGTGAGTTGGTTTAGCTGCTAACTGACCATTGGATGGATGGGTCATGTTATGTGTAATGTGTTATTGTATCCAATGCCTTGGGTAGTGTTTCAATGAGTGTAAATATGATACAGGTCCCTAATGGTATCACATTGTTCCTGTGGACTATTGGATCATTTTGTTTATTGTTCTGTTTGTGTGTGTGCGTGTGTATGTGTGTGTGTGTGGCCCCCTATGAATGTGTATCTCAAATGTAGCAATCAACTTATATACAGCTTGTGTAATTTATATCTCTTGCATATTTATCGTACCCTGTTCCAAATGGTCCGGCTCATGATGTGTTTATTATCCCTTTTAATGAAAATAGCAGTGAACTGAATCATTGACAGATCATCAGTCAGTCAATCCACTTATTTAGTTTGTATTGACAAATGTTATGCTCACTTGAATCTTTATGTTTGTGCGTACGTGTGTGTGTTCTCTGTTAAAAAATTTTTTAAGATATTTTCAGTTTCAATTGTCTGTTCTCTTCACAATCCCTTCCTCTCATTTCCCCCTCGTAGGAATCAAAACTGAGGGAATATTCAGAGTTCCTGGAGCAAAGGCTAGGATTGATGAGGTAATGATAATTATTTAATGTCATAATAATACAACAATAACAACTCGTAGTAGGTCTATATACACTCCGTGAGTAATTTGTGAAATATTTTACTACTGAAATTTACTATGGTTATGTTTTACCTGCAGTTTGTGACATTATCATATTTCGTGATAGCCCAAACAGTCCTTGTTTATCAAGTGCTGGTCACTATTCCTTTTAAGAACAGCCCTATATTATGTAATAGTCTGTTTTTCATGATAGCTGAAACCTTTCTTGTTCAACATGTATTGATCAATACCACCCTTCTGTGTATGCATGTTAAAGAGCGTACAGCTCTGTTTGTTGTTTAGTAGCTGATTCGTGTACCGTGGATCATTCTGCATTGAATATTATGTGTTTGTTTACTTTACAACTGCTAAAGACTCAAGAGGTGTTTATGCTAGGGTCAGGGTGTGTTTTGGTAATACGCCTATAGAAAACAGCCTTTTGGCTTAATTTTCAAGTCGAACGATAATCTCACTCACCTGTACTGCTAAGAGGATTTGATAATGTTGTGAAAGTGTTGATTGTTATGATGATAATATGTAGCGATCCATAACTATCCTTTACGTTGGTGATTTCATGGTTTATCCTGAGTTAAGTATCGTATTTCATTGCCCTTTTTGTACATGTATGTGTTGTTAGTCATCCAATTCTATTAAACTCTTTATTGTCATCAAAATTGTTTTGCTGTGATTTTTTTTTTTTGTCAAATGTTTAGAGTCGGTGTATGTGGGTGTCACTCTGCAGTAAAAAATAACTCTATATCACATGTAATCCTTATGAGTCTAAATTCGGGGGTTCACCTCAAACCACTGCATGCTACGTCCTACCCAAAGTATCCATTTATTATTACATTTGTTTTGATTTGCATAGCTCGTGTCGGTATGGTAACAAACAATTGTTAACCACCCCTTTGATGTATTAGGACACGGCAATGGCTTGTGTTTCATTTCGGATTAAATTTGCTGCCTTTGCAATGCATTGAGGCTGCTGGAATACCTCTCCCAGCCTAGCCTAACATTCCTCTATCTCATACGGGCCCACTATATTGGTATTAGTACTGGATTACTAATCAGATCAGTCATCACTACCAACATTGAGTAATTTGATACTGCCAATCCGTACACACACACACATACTATACACTTGTTTGTATGGTAATATAGTACTATATAATATACATGTACTATTACATTGGTTTTGGCTAAGGGAAGTATTTTTATTATGTTACGGGTATCTAATCCGCTTATCAGCAACACAGCTCAGCAATGGTTTACACAATACTGAGTCATGAGATGTGGAGTAGAGTGTTGTAGGGGAGGATGATATGTCAATTGTTTGATGGGCCAGTATTATCTTTATACTCTATGATATTCATTATCGGTTTGGCTTACAACAAGTCGATGTTGCCATAGCCACTGTTCACAGCTAACTCTCCCTCTCTTGACACTTGGTAGTTGCGTTGTATGATCACATGTAACACTACTAGCGTCAGGTAATACAGACATATCTACCCATGTGTGTGATGGTTGATATTTCTTTTTTTTTTCTTTGTCTTTGCTTATATAACATGTTCTTCACACACCTATCACAATGTGTCCTACCTTTTCTACTGTTACTTGTTATTGCATTTCTCACCATTACCATTACCAGAGGAGGGCTGGGTTATTTATTGATACAGCTAACGCCCTGTATACACGTCCACCCCCATACTGGGTTTATATTAGCTCAGGAAGACATGGAAATTGCAACCCAAAAATAGAATTACGTGTCTTTAATTGTACATAGATACAAAGTGAGGTTGTTGTCAGTTGGTGTATTTGGGTTCATGTGCCAGTACTAGGGGTATACTGTGGGTAGTAATGTGATATGGGTAATTAACATTTTATCGAGACACGAAGCACACCTGCCTCTGTCAGATTTGGTTTATAGTTGCAAAAAAATTACTATGACTGGTTCACGCTTCGTTCAATGTCAACCCATCTGTTGCTAGCAATCTCATTGATTCCTACTATCGTACCCTTTTTGTTGTAGATCCGTAAACAATTCGATAAGGGAGAAGATGTGGACATACCTAAAGATGCCAACCCTCACGATGTTGCTTGTCTGTTTAAGGAATTCTTCCGTTCCCTTCCAGAGCCATTGATGACTAGAGAGCTCTACTATCCATTGCTACAGACAAGAAGTATGCTGTTTGATGTTTTAAAAATGAGTTTCTATTAGTATATGAAAGTTTATGTACCAATGCATTACAGCTGGCATTATTCACCATCTTTATTAGCTTTGTATTTTTAAATTTTTCTTCCTTTTGTAGAGCTCCAGTCTCGTGCTCAACAGAAAGAAGCACTACAGCTGATATGCCTACTTCTCCCTCGACCGAATAGAGATACACTACAGGAACTCGTGCGATTCCTTTCCAGAGTTGCACTTCACTCCCACGACACCATTCTACTCAACGGAACAGAGGTATACATGTATATACAATACTTTAAATGGTACATGTAATGTACAACTATATTTTATATATGAGCATTATGACATGTTTATATTGCCTGCCTTGTTTGTGATTGGGCTGGAATTGACAGTAAAAAGAAATGTTTGCAAATTGTCAGCAATATGATCTTTGGGGCCATTAACATTTGTTTGGTAAACCTCCCAGTTGTTTCATCTATTGTTCTTGTATTGAGACATTTTATGAGGAAATGGCATTTATGGATTCCATGGAATTTGATTTTTATCGTTATTTCAGGAGTTGGGTAACAAAATGACCCCTCAGAATCTGGCAATGGTGCTTGGACCAAACATCATACATAATGAATCAAAGGTAAACCCTCTTCCCCCCCCCCCCCCCTCTCCCCTCCTCTCTATCTATTACTATTTATACAATGAGCATTGCTACATGTACATGCATAACCGTGCCTGTACACACTGTCAAATATGTGCATTCCTTTGACAACATGTAATAGGAGCAATGAGTAAAAAAACTGGTTGATAATCTGATTTTAAGTAATAGTAATTACTCAGTACATTACGTGCTGCATTCCTAGACACACACACACGTATGAACACATACAAACACTACCTACTAGTAAAAATGTACCCCCATCAGCCAACCAGCCAGAGGAAAGCAAGAAATGAGTTTAATAAAATATTTCCAAGTGTTACTATGTTAACAAGTCTACTCATGCCTGGCCTTATATATTGCAGTTGTTAGTATATGTACAGTATAGTACAGTGTAGTTCATGTTCGTCACCATGCATATGCTAGTAAGAGTAATAGCTGGTGTTGGTTTAACCACAACATTGAAATTCCACTCACTGTAAATTTAATGTTACACAGTTCAGGCCATCGATTTTCATATTTACAATGAATGGCTAATTTTAAGCTATTAATTATTTCACTATAGTGTTGATTCCCTTGTGATTCATGTAATGGTTTTTTTTTCTTATTTTAGCGTAAAAATGCTCAGACAGCCTATCAAATAACTAAGGCTGACCCCGAGGAGTTGACAGCGGTCTGTTTGGTAATGGAGGACATGATCAATCAGCACAATGATATTTTCAAGGTACAAACAAAAAAAAAAGTACCCTCTGCCCTCTCCTTACCCCATCCCCCTAATGCCTGTAGTCATATCACACTATTTACATAAATTGGGGGTGTGTATATGATTAAGTGTTCCATTATTTCACTATAAAGATACCTGGTGAGCTATATGATACTGCATTGAGGAACCTGTTCCTCTCTAATCATGAAACTGTCGATGCTATTCTGAAGAGGAAATGTGAGAACCCTACCTCGGATGAGTAAGTTTACAGAACCAATATAGCTAACCTTTGTTGAATGCAATGCATTGTCTCTCCTAATAGTAGTGTCAACTGTGACTCCCTGAACCCTGTAACGGATGTCCTACGTTCCAAAAGTTCCGACTGCCTACGTCACGTACAAACGGTGTCCATGGTAGTCAGTGATCACGATGATCACGTGTGGCATCAACGCACTCGGAGTCTCAGTGACACCGAAAAATCCTTAAACCTCCTCATGCAGAACATCAATGATATGCTGAGCGAAGACCTTACCTCGAGTCATCGTAGGCACTCTAGTAATGATTCTGCTATGGGGGAGAGCGAGTGCATCACCTCACCCTGTCAGCACCATCACCATTCACACCACCGCACCCACAACACCAACGGCACCTACCACGACAACATGTACAATAGCGTTGATTCAGCGATTTCCAATCATTCCTCATCACATCAGTTCTCATCCTGCGAGGGAATGGCTTTCTCCACCATTGACCCTCCCCCTCCTGCCGACACCAGCTCTTCTAATAATGGCTACATTCCTTTACCAGCACATTCTAGAATGATCAGCGAAATGAGCGTCCAATCAGCCGAGAGCCCCCTCCCCTCGCGTACGAGTCCTTTACGAGGCAATTCACCCAAACTGGTACCCAAGAGTTCTCCGTACTATCGAGGGTCACTGCCAGTATTGGCACCCGATCAAGAGAGTATTACCAGTCGACGCTCTTCGTCTCCATTCAATTTCGTACGCAAGCTTCGTAAGAGTAGTTCTACCAATAGTGGAAAAGGTTTCTGGAGCAAAAAACGGCTGCTGAGCAAGAGTACACCCAAGGGGAGTCTGGATAGCAAGATGCCCGAGTATCCTTTACAAAGATCACCGATTCTTGGACGGAAATTCGACTGGGAACCCAAGATTAAGAGCGCTGACACAAGTGTTCAAACTGACGGCTGCAATGATGAAGTGATACTAGAGATATTAACAGAAGACGCTGTCAAGAGTCTCAGCCCTAGGTTCCATTATGTCATACAACCTGCTTCAGAGGTCCTAATATGAGCTCAACCCACGTATACCCTCCCCACTCCACTTCATACATGCCCTATATTAAACACTTTTGGTTTTTTTTTTATTTTATTTTGACTGTCATACCTACATACAAGAACAGAGTACATAATTTATTATATTATTTTTAAAATCATATTATGTTTATTCGCCTTTCTCCATTATTACATTACATGTGGTATAAATCACTATATTATACTCTCTGTCTGTATACATACATGTATTCTAATATTATATAATAATACACGTTATAATTTATATCTACCATATACATGTGTTTTATTAAAACTTATATCAACAAAATCAATATAATTCCATATGCAAAATAATATAAATTTCTTGTCGAGTATAGTATACATCCATGCGATCAGTATTACACTATGTAGTAGGAATCCATATGTTGATAGCTGTATATGCATGTAATATACCTTGTTATTCGTTTACACATGCATACAAAGCTTAAGCAGCTAGTAATTTACTTGTCTATAGTCAAGCAAGCACGTATACATGTGTGCATTAACCCAATTAAAGTTGTTATTGTAATTTTTATCCAGCTCTGATTTCACTGGGCATGTGTCACTATACCTGCTCCATGTATCTGCCGCCATATAATAAAAAGAACAGCTGCAAGCTGGGGCCAGTGGGACATAACATGTAAACATGTGTGTATGTGTGCGGTCAACGCACACACAGGATAGCACGTAGCCATCATAGGGGATAATAAAGGGTGTCAAGTTCACCAGTCACGAGCTACTATAAGCTTACATAATGGGTGTGCCCCCTCCCACGAATGATCTTATTACTATTCCCCTATTATATATATGTTCACACGGATATAACTTTAAAATAGGAGATAAAAATGTATGATGGATGCATGTCAGTCACTCACAGCCTACATAAACCATAACTATTACAGTACAATATAATACTAGTATAATAGTATAAGTATAGTATTAGTATAGTGTGATATATACTAGTATAGTATATGCTATAAAATATATTCAGTCTTCATCATCACTACTAAGATTGGAGTCACGGATGGTCTTATGAACTCGTTTAATCATTGGTTCTCCTTTCTTCTTGCCGCTACCCGGGGGTTCCAGGATACTACCGGAATAGTCCAATGCATCTGAGCACGCCAGCCGCCATTCCATCATCTCAGTGGTGAAGTCGTCTGTGCCTCCTAAGTCGTCGAATCCTTTGATGTAGTCCTTTGTGATGCCATTTATGACAACAGCAATCGTTGGGAGGATTCGAATCTTGAGCCTGTCACATAGGAACGGGGCTCGTTCAACGTCAATCTTTACGAATCGTGTTTCGACATGCTTAGGTGCCAGTATGGCAAAATGTTTGTCAACTATCTTGCACCTCATTGTGGAGTCACGGAAAAAATGGCAGACAACCTTTGGACTCTTCTTACAAGCGTCAAAGAAACTCTTCTCTTCTGGCAGCTCTTCGTACTTACTGTGGCCATTGCTGATCCATTCTTGTCTCTGAGCACTTGCTTTCTTCATCTAAATATTCATTAAGAGATATGTGAGTAAAATGGGGCGGTTGAATGATGTGGAATGTAAGTTTTTCACCTGTTGCAAACGCTTTTGTCTCATTTTTTCGATCTCGTCGTCATCTAGCTTGTCCAATTTATCTATCTCAGCGTCTATTTGGTCTTCCAGTACTTTACTAGCTTTGAGGAGTGTCTTTTCCAGGACTTGGTCTACATTCGCCATTTTCAAAGTTAACCGCAATAATCATTAAAATTTTAAACCACGCCCATTTGTAATAATAAAAACAAGATGGCGGCAGTTTGCATTCATGCAAACAAAGAAATGGTGAGTGTACTAAGTGATGTAATAAAGTGGTAAATATCACATTTAAAGCTATATTTATTTTAGTACGAGGAGGCCTGTTTTACGGATAAATCATCTGGTTTTCTAGTAGGCCTTGAAACCCCTTCAAAACGAGACATCTTCATTGTAGGCCTCTACAGTTCACAGGGTCCCAGTGATAAAGTCCTTATAAATAAGGAGACGATATGGCTACCACGTGTAGTAGATGATAATTCTATAGCCAAACATTACCCTGCTGGTTGTGGTGTAGTTGGTATTTGGCTTAAATGTGAAAATATGCTGGATCACAGCTGTTTGGAATCAGCAATAGATAGCACTTACATGGACAATGTGGGTAATAATTGTTTTTACTCTAAACCAATTTACATTTGAGTAACGTGTGGTTTTTTTTTGTTGACGTTAGAAAGATATATTTGTGGTTGGCATAGTTACCACAACACATGCTACCTCGTCATGCTTTGTCACATATTACCATAGAAACAATGGAAAACTAGTCATTATGAGTCATAGTGACATCAGAAGGATGACACACTCTAAAATAACACTATCATTGAGATTAAAGGTTGTTTTTGATTTACAATTACCACCAGTGGACAGTAGGGAAAGAGGTATATAATTAATATAATCAATACATACATGTACTTTAAACTATAGACGTCAGTCTCTAGATGTACTCATGTTATATATGTCTTTTTGGACGCCATTTTATTTAGCCATTTTTACGGATTCCTCAATGATGCAACAAGCTGATGATTTTCGTGATAGTGTCCTCAATCATAGTGTCTTATGGATACCAGAGAAACAGATAGTTATGGCAGAAAATATCACACTATCAGATACTTTAGGTCACTACAATAAGGTACTGTGATATCTGTAGTATGTCCCTCATGCATGGTCTCATCCCCAACCCCTTCCCTCTGCTGCTCATTATCTTGGCTTATTACACAGGGTCCTATTGCAGTGGAAATATTACGAGGCCCTTCGGAAGGTGTTCGACCTGTAACAATAACACTGTCGCCCATCACGTCTGTTCAGAGTGTACAGCTACAGCTGGACGTACTTGGAATATTCCATACCGGAATAGGATTGAGGACTGCTGGGGAAAGAATGAAAGAAAAGCTACTGGATCAATTGGACACTGTAATGCACTGCATGAGACCAGTAAAGGTATGTAGGTCTAGTTAGCATCCATTTACATTTCACAATATATTGAACACACTAAAGAATGTTCTAGCATGTTCTATTGTGAACTAGGCCTTTACAGATTGACTGTATTATTTTTGTTGTGTGTTTCTAGAACCAATGGTCGGTAGTTGGTATTCATCACTTCCTTGTCCCTACTCAAACAGTTCCAATTACTGTTGTATATCCTGAATCGTCACTCAATGATAGTATTAGCGATCAAGATGTAATGGCTACTGATCAATCTTTGGTTAAGGATAGGGAAGGGCTTCATCAGCTGTTTTGTTTACCACGTTTCCAGCCTTATTTCAGAAAAAAAAACCTGCATTGGCCATTTAATGAATACAAATACCTCATTAACCCTCATTGTGAGCTCACAATCCCTGATATCTCCACTAGTATGTTAAAAACTCTGTATCCAAACTATTCAATAGGTGTAATAATGTATTTTATTCAGAGTGTCAGGTTGCTATGGTAACAGGTTACTACGCCTACCGACATTATATGCAAGATAGATTCAATGACAACGTAAGACTACTGCTGTTGCATCATTATAGAGGCTCATTCCCAATATTCCATGCATTTGTTGCCACATAGGGATGGGGATGTGCCTATCGGTCATTGCAGACCATCTGGTCCTGGTTCCAATTCCAGGGGTACACTGAAGAGGACGCCCCTACCCATAACGAGATACAAGTGACGCTGGTGGACTGTGGGGATAAAGAGGTACGTGGCATCCATTACTCAATTGTATCAACATGTACTTAATCCCTGTACATTTATATAGACATCTTTCATTGGAACAAAGGAGTGGATTGGGTCATTTGAAGTTAGCACTGTACTAAATCATAAACTCCAGGTACATACATTTATACATTACAATCCTGGCATGCTTGCATTGCAGGCCTGGTACATGCACCATAGTCCTGGATCAGTAACAGAATTTTTTTCAGTCTCTCAATTACTTCATGTATCTGTAGATTGATTCTCGTATTCATCAATGCCCAACTGGGGCCGATATGTCTGGAATGGGTCCTGTATTATTGAAGCATTTCCAGACCCAGGGAACTCCAGTGATGATAGGTTATGAATAAGCCATGATCTTTATAATAATGTAATTATCATATATCTTAATTAGGGGGTGGAGTTTTAGCTCATACAATAATCGGCGTGTCTTATAATAGAGATAGTGGTGATATAAAGTGAGCATTGTGTAGATATAGTGTTGTGTTGTGATTAGTAAAGGTGTTGCTTGTGTTCAGGTTCCTTATCTTGGATCCACACTATACTGGTAGCGATGAGTTGAAGCTAGTACTAGGAAAGGTAGATATATACTGCACAGGATTTACGTCAAGCAATGTCAAAGTGTTCTTATACGTATTCTCGTGAAGTATGGAGATCAAATATTTTTAACTGATATCAAATGGTTTTATGGAAAAAAAAAACATGCAAAATAGAGGCTCCGAACTTTGTATTTGTGTGCTTTGTGCCACTGTTTTTGTAATAATGTGAATAATTTTTATCCTTTTCCTCCTTTCAAGGGGTGTGGCTGGAAAAGCAATAGCTTCTGGGACCAAACAGTGAGCTTATTAATTATTACAGTATAATAATATTATATTTTCAATATCCATATATATAGGCAAGCTATAATATGTGTATGCCGATTAGACCCAAAGAAATATAAACAGAATTATTTTGTACAATTTTTTTGTATCATCAAGATTTTTTCTTTTTAATTTTCTTCTATTATTATAATGTAGACCTGTTAAAAAATAATTCAATTTTACTTTCAAGTTTCGTTTAATTCGAATAACGTACCTAAAAGCATGCTGAGTGAGAAGTGAATAATCTCCAAATGGCTCCTAGTCTTTTGTAATTAAGGTCAGTCTAGTTGTGTGTAGTGTTTACTGATTCAATTAACCGAAATACGATATAGTAGGCGCGTGTTTGTCCGTCAAAAGCCTGTCTGAATTACAGTAATACTATCTTGTTGATCATGTCTACTTCCACACTCATTAACAGTGTTTATGCATGGGTGTGGGTGGTGGTTTGGTTCAGCTAGTATGTGAAATAGCATGTCAGAAGATGCATAGTATGATCAACCGTGGTGGATAACTCTTATTTACGCCCATTTCGAAGTTGTATGTAAATGTTAAAAGTTGGGGAGGGGGGGGTGTTATATGCTCTGATGTGATACTGGAATGGAATCATGTTAGATATTGCGTCAATTGTCAATATTTTGTCTCTTTGTAATAGGTTTGCTTGTTATCATGAAGAGCACTGCTTATCGAGTGTTCAGGCTACAACAGCGGAGTAGGTGTGGCTTCACTGGCCTGCTAACATGTCCCCATAGACCACCCAAGGCACCACCATTATTCATACTATTGAGACATATCTCATCTAAATGGACTCCAAATTATTATTATCATAATCAGCTAACAAACTGCAACAGATTATATGGATACAGACAGATACATTCAAACAGTGAGTAGACCACTACAAGAACTGATATATGGATGGTTTTTGGGAAATACAATCCTAGAAAATTGTAATTTGCTTTTATTTTATTAGCCATGAATTCCAAACAAGAAAATTCACACCAAAAAAATATATTAACTCAAGACTACAATTGCATGTGTAAACGGTGACATGGTCACTAGCACCTATTCAATATCATTAGTTTTGCACGTGGTTTGTACAAAATTGAGTTTTCAGTAACAAAAAATAGAAGCAAATTTACAGTATATTAGTGTGTGTGGGTGTATTAATGTTTGATTGATATTGTTGGACAGGTACTAATTATAAGGAAGATTACTATAAGGTGCTGGGTGTGCCACGCAGTGCCAGTCAAGAAGAAATAAAGAAAGCTTACATTGAGGTTATTATAGAATGGGGAAAGAGTTCGGTTTTTTTTAGGTTTTGTTTTGTGTATTTTGTGTATTGTAGCTTGCAAAGAAGTATCATCCTGACAGAAATAAAGGTGATCCAGAGATTTCAAAGAAGTTTACAAAGATAGGGGAGGCATATGAAGTGAGTCGAAAGCAATAATGTTCCATACAGATTAGTTTGATGTTTGAGTAAACCACAGCTAGCATTAGTGGAAACCAAAATTAAAAGAAATAAACACACAAATAATAGTTTAATCTTACTGTTCAGAGACAAACATATTTGCTGATTGCTCGAACATTTTCTATGCTACACTCCACGTACACTAGCCCTACTGATTGCATATGCTGTGTATTATTAACCAGTGAAAAAATGTTCTAACAGATTTAAATTGGACCAGACATTTGGGCAAATTGGTTGGTAAATGTCCTATGACAGACTGTTATATTTGACACTGCTGTTTATGTAAGATATATCATTTATCTCTTGTTGTAAAGCAACTATCAATGTATCGTTACAATATTGCTGTTTCAGGTGCTGAGTAACAAAGAAAAGAGACAAGCATACGATTATTCGGGTTTCTCTGAGTACTCTCAAGGCAGTGCCGGAGGGGGCGGAACTCCATTTACCACAATGAGAGCTGAAGAGATTTTCAAACAGTTCTTCGGGGGAGACTTTGGCTCCATGTTTGAGCAGGGAGGGTTTGGAGATGGAGGGGCTTCACAAAGAGTGAGTATTAGTGAAGTCTGTTCAAAGGATTTGCTCATTAGTGTTTGATATTTGTTGCGCAATTTATAACAGGGAATGTGTGGGCGTAATTAATAAATTTTAAAATGAATATCTAATGAGCATATCCTCAAATTCAACGTGAACAGATTTTAGTGTATAATCCATTCAGTACTTGGTTAGTACAGAGAAACATTGCGTATTGTATGGTACTCTCAATGAGGAACATTATGAATGTAGCTCCATAAAATCTTTGCTATTGTTGTTTATGGTTGTTGTTTCTGGTTGTTCCCTTTTAGTTACAATTGAATTTAACGTTCATGGAAGCTGTGAAGGGAAGCACAAAGGACATACAGACCAGAGTACAGGGAATGTGTGACAGGTGCAATGGGAGCGGAGGGGAACCAGGAACAAAGACACAGACATGTCCGTATTGCAGGGGAACTGGACAGGTCTGTTAGTTGATTGATGAAATGGTAAAAACATTCAGGATTGTTCTAAACAATTAAAATAGATCACCAAAAAAAAAACCAACTAAAATTAAAGCAACACAAACTATAAATTACAACTTAATTACTGGTGTTTCAACCAGGTGCTCTGGCCTTCTTTGGGAACTATCCCACATAATATTATAATTATGTTAACGAAACTCTTTAATTGCTTATATTATTTTTTTTAACCCTTCTCCATCCAACAGACGGTGGTTAATACAGGATTATTTCACATGAGGTCCACCTGTCCCCATTGCCATGGTGAGGGACGTATAATCTCCACCCCTTGCCGCCAGTGTAGGGGAACTGGTACAACCACTCGTACACAAACAGTCAGCGTCCAAGTACCAGCTGGTATGTTCGCCATTTTTAAAAGGTTGGTATTTATTTGTGGGTGTGTTTGTATAGGCGTGTCAGATGGCCAGACACTGAGGGTCCCGATAGGTAGTACCGAGGCATATGTAACCGTTCGTGTAACCAATAGTGACACGTTTCGGAGGGAGGGTTACGATGTCCACTCTGACGCAACCATCACATTCACACAGGCTACACTAGGGGGTGAGGCACGGATACAGGGACTGGACGGACCGTTAGATGTAAAGGTGAAGACAAGGATTCTAATTAGAGGGGGAGGGAAGATGGCTGGGATCCTTTATAGCATGTCTACTCATTCAATTCATTGTTTCTGTCTTAGATTCCGAGTGGTATTCAATCTCATCACAGAATACGTCTGAGTGGGCGTGGCATTCATCACCTGGACAGTTACGGCAGAGGAGACCACTTTGTACATATAAGAATCAAAATCCCAAAGTATGGTACCCTCTTATACTAATGGCTACCCAGTTACTGGTATTTTGTAAACTTGTATTGGATCAAATAGAAATTTAACTGAAGAGCAGATGGCTTTAATAACAGCATACGCTAAAACTGAGAACATTTCGGATGGTAAAATCACTGGTATTGACCAAGGTTGGTTGTGAACATGGGTGTGTCCAATATTGACCATGCCTTCTTGTCAGATAGTAACAGCAACACGTCAACAAACACACCAGCCAAAAAAGAAAAGGGATTCCTTCAAAAGCTGAAGGATGTGTTTTGGACAGAGGAGAAGGAAGAGAAGGCTAGTTAGCAGTATACCAAGAGCTCCATCTGCTCAACAATATAGGACAGCAGGACAAAAATAAATATTAATTTTAAAAAATGTCTTTATATATTTATGTCAATTATTTTCGGTTTTCTTGTGTAAATTATCAACTATTAAAAGATTCAAAATGAAAAAAAAAAATTTACAGCCAAATAAATAAAACAATTAAGGAAACTAATACTTTCATGTTCTCATTCCTCCGACCCTATCCCTGGGAATGAGTCTGAGCTCTGCTCCGTGCTTCAGGAATATATTACCTATAAACCAAGGAATTATACATAACATAGCACTACATAATTATATGTTATACACACCAGCTGTTTGAGATGGGTTGATTCCTATACCATCTAAATGAATTAAGACTTAACTAAATAATGTACATGGATGTTATACACTCACCATTAGTGATAATGGCACTCGTTGCGGGAGGTACTTTAAACTAAAATTATAAAACAAACGTAAATATAGTACAATTAAAGGTTGCAAGGTAAATGGAGAAACCTCCTTAGTCTGAGTGTACCTCTTCAGCTGCAAACTTCAGTACAGCTGTGAATGGTGTGTCTTCTGGGACACTCAACCTACAACATAACAACACATTATTACAAGCACATGTACATACATATAATGAGGTGGGCGTGGTCCCTAGCTATTGTATGTAATTAAGTATAAATGGGAGGCAATCTAGTTTGGGACTCCACTCATTTGCAACAAGGAATGGTCTGGCAACATGTGCATTCCAAACTCGTCTCAATAGTAAAATTCTGCTATCTTTGATGTTGCAGAAAAGGGGTGGGGCTTGATAATGTTTATAATAATTATACAAAAGATACGTGTGCATGTGAATTAAAATGCAAACAAACATCTTTTCTAACTCTATTGAGATGAGTTTGGAATACACGTTTCCAGAATATTCCAAATTCCTCATTGCGAATGGGCAGGTCCCCAGACTAGATCGAGCCAATCCACACCCTCTTCCGTTATTTTGTTCCCTTCCTCATAAAATACCTGAATGCTGTTAATAATTTTTCCTTCTCTGCCTTACCTCCACTGGCCTGTACAAGTAAAGATATATATATATATATATACCTATAATACTTACACTTTATAAGGAAGCTTGGGGTCAGAAGTGAGAGTTATTTTGAAGGTGACTTTAGTACTCGCTTTAGTAGTTGCCCTGAGAGAGAAATTCATCAAGGAACTATTCAAAAAATCAAAACACAGCTCACATGTTCCGAAATATGTCTGTCTCTACCAGTGTTTGCCCGAAGTTAGTGAATCCAAGTGGAATTGGGGAAGAACAATACTCAATGGAGGTCTGGAGGAATTAAATTATGGAATTATTTGATTTGTGTAATTAGAATAGATCTAATAGATTTAGAGGAAATGCGGTATTGTCTTTTGCCGCGACCGGGAAATTCTGCTGAAGAATGGTGTCACCGTCTACAGTAGAAGTTTTACACGGAGTGACTATTGCTGCTGCGGTGGGCTTGATATCATTGATCTGCCTTCCAGAAAGTGGTAAGTTTTTATACCAAGATTGTAGTTCAGGTAAAGTAGACTCTAAACCTAAATCTAGTTCCTTGATTTAGCTAATTAGATATCTAATCATAATATATTTTCACATGAATAAAGTTGATTACTCGATGATATACCAGTAATTATAGCTAAGTTACGAAAGAAAAGTCAAAAGAACTGTGTATGGTACATGTATAGACTCTGTGGGTCCAATAAGTACATAAATTCAGTAATTGTATGCTGTAAATACTGACTCAGTTATGTAGATCTACGTTGCCCTCAACGTCACCAGCATAATTGTTGACTTTTACATACCATATTACTGTATATGGTCACGGACTGTTATAATTATGACACCAAATTAATAATATTTGTTTCAATTACTAGGCTATGCACAGAATGTAGTGGATTCATCGGTATGCGAGACCAGGGGTAAACATTGTCCTGAATCAGGAGATGCCTCGTACAAATCCAAGTGTTGTGTCGAGAACGATGGAGGAACACAGCTACTGACATGCTGTAATCCTATAGTAGGGTATGCCAAGTATAATACTTGTATAATGAGCTAATGTAGCTTATCAAGCACCACCACTACACATCAGTTGCAATAATGTCATTAGAGTAATATAAGTGATGCGATCCCTAGCTCCAGCCATATAGAGAACTAGTCTTGCTAGCCAGACCCTTCCTCCGCCTACTGTTATTTGGCTGGTACATTGCATGTATCGACTTTGTTCTTGTGAGGTCAGCAAAAATTAAGAAAAATGTCAGAATACGCAATGGGCAGCACAGAATTAAACATTAGATAGGTGTTGCATCATACAAATAAACGATTTTGATTGGTCACGTCAATTTTCTGCTGTAAGAACAAAGTTGATACATACAATGTACCAGACCTTCCGTAGCTGTCCACCCAAATGACAGCAGGCGGAGGAAGGGTCTGGCCAGCGAGACTAATAGAGAACCCTAACTGCAATAAAATATTTTAATAAACAACTCTATGGTACATTGGATGGAGAATTTAATGCATTAAATAATTTGATTAGGAGCTATAGGAGGGGCTGGTATGGTATGTGTATTCATGGCAGTGGGTGTGGCATAAAATTTATTTTAAAGCAAACCCACAATACACATCTCACTATTCTGCCTATTAAACTGCATTTAATAAAATAAGTTTTGCTGAACCGTGTCCTCCAATTTTTGAAAGGTAATGCCCTCTACACAGAGGGAGAGGGAATGCCTGTAAAAATTGTAGCAATTGCTAAGTAACTCTTAATTATTCATTTTTTATACTACCGTAAACGTAGAAATTTTCGACCAGTAAAAATTTCGACCTTTAGTCTATGAGTAGTGAAAAGTTAATTTTCAACTGATGGGCGTGGCTACGTGCTGAAGAAGATGGCGTTTGTATATACAGTTAAAGACTAATTTTATTTTCGACCTTTTCAAGGAAGGTCGAAAAGGACGGAATTTTCTACTGGTCGAAAATTTCTACGTTTACAGTATTTCTTGTCATTGAAGAGGGGTGGCTGCATGAACTAGTTGTGGTACCAACAGAAGGGTTGAAGGACCCATGTTGTTATTACAGTTTACCCTGGTGGGTAGGTTGTGTCTGAGTAAAAGTCCAGTTTTTCCATTGATGTTAATCTACGTTAATTTGTCATACCAGGATCTTTCAAATAAAATATTTGGAATCAATAAGTTAAAGCAAACTGCAGTGCTAGGTCATCACTGCAAACAGCAAATATGAGATAACTAATGTATTGTATCAAATATTTCTTTTATTTTCAGTTTCTATATAGGTATCAGTGTCAGCGTTGTGATAATCCTCATTATTACTGTTATATCAATAACCTTATGTTGCTGTTGGAGGTACCATAGCCGTCGAAAGACCAGGCAGCTGATGCGTCAACTTGAAGAGCGACGAAGGCAACCACAGATACAGCAAGTAGATACAGACAATGCCGCCCCACCCCCGTACACTCCTGTATCCGATAAAGAGGACTGCTCACTTCCTGTATATACTCCACAGGACCCGTATGCACCACCTTCATCAAATACGAGCCTGGTAATGTCAGATACGGCTAGTAATAGGAGTGAGGCGGAAGACACTACTGGTAGGACCGAAGATGAATCACTACAAATTTCAGTTGAAGAGTCACAACTCCTTCTATTGAACGATGCTGATTAATTAATTAAGTATATACTAATTATCATAATTATGTAGAGAGATTCAGGAATATAATTGTTATATGTTAACTGAAAAGCTTTCTCATTTTTGTCATTGTTCTGTATCTGCAAAATTAATATTGTGGGCTGGAGAATTTAACACATTAAAGCCTCTATAGGAGGGGCTGGTATGGTTATTCATAGCAGTGGGTGTGGCATGAATTTTATGTTTAAGCAAACCCACAATACATCCTTCACTATGTTGCCTATATAAGCTACTTTTGAAAACAAGTAGAACCATCTTCATTTACTTCCGATTCTTGAAAGGCAATTTTTGAAAGATAATACCCTCACTTCAGAGGGAATGTCTGTTATACTTAATAATCAAGTCATATATAATCAATGTTATAATTTCTTCCAATTTTCATCATATACACTAAGTCAGCACTTCCATTTCCTGTATTAAATTTCTATACCACTGTATACTTGTATATGCATGCGTGCATATAGTAGTTTTATTATTACAACAATAATTTAATCTATAGAACCTCAATCTGAAGAGGAATTGTATTGATCAAGTAGACAGTATACAATATTACGTACACCTATATTTGAATCAGCAACTGTACTTAATATTGATGTTATGATCAATACCAGATTCATATCAAATCATGATTTGCAGAGTAGCCACACCCCCAAATCGAATTCATTTTCATTCACATACTAGACGCATGCTTTTTTTTTAATTACCAATTCACTGCACTCTATCAAACACTTCGCCTTTTCTTTTTGCATTAAGTGTACGCTTAAATTTATTAACAGAACAGTATTCATAGATACAGTATCTATGATTCAACCAACCATTGTCCCATCAGTCTCAAAGGAAAGCTGTCTCCATCGCGCCAAATGGAGTTCATAAACACTCAGGGATGGAAGAGCTTATTATGAGTGCCAGTATTTGAGAGAGAGAGGATAGAAACCACAGTGTGAAATGATATTATAGTGAAATTAATGTTCCTGAAAGTGAAGGTGACGTCAGTTCATAATACGTACACTCCAATATATATGTTATACCATCACACGCAAGAGTCATTACTAGGTAGCATAGACCAGGTGCAGGAAAGCATATGAGTGGTTCCACAGCATACAGATTATCAACAATGACTCATCAAGCCGTCAGTCAGGCTTAGTAGCAGCCCCACTTACAGGGGTTAAAAGTGGTGCACTATAAAGTGATTTGATCCCTAGTTCCAGCCAATAGAGCTACCTAACTGAACACTTGCATAGAATAAACATTTCCAATAGGGTAAAAATACTGCATTAAATAATTTCATTAGGAGCTACTATAGGTGGGGCTGGTATGGTGCGTGTACGTGTGTATTCATAGCAGTGGGTGTGGCATAAAATATAATTTTTAAGCAAACCCACAATACATAAGTCACTATGGTGCCTATAATAAGGCTACAATATTTCACTTTGCGTATAGTTAAGTACGTTGCTCTTCATTGGCTGCAATTGATAATATGCAAAATTTTTGAATGGCAATACCCTTCATCAAAGGGAATGCCTGAAAATTATGAAATGTTTTTTTTTTGCTCATATTAAAAATAAAACCCGACCCTCTTCAGTATACCACGCTGCCAATTACATGTAGAAAGGCAATGTTGTCTTAAATTAGAGGATATGTTGAGTATCAGTGTTTATTGCAGTTTAATGCTAAATCAATATCATTAATTCTTCCTAATCTGTTTCTAATCATTATAGTACTTGGCTTGCATTGTATCATAGACTCGATCTGTTCTCATTGAGCTGCTCTTACCATTAATTTGTCCATACATACCATATTTCACGTGACCTTTCCTTAAGTTTCATTCCAACCTTAATCGCAGTCTCCATTGCCACTTGCTTCACCCATATCCCATAAAGAGAACTGCATGTTATCTTCCCATATATATACTTCATACAACCCATACACATCGTTCATCAATAAACTGTCATTGTTTACAAAAATATTGAAATGCTATATTCTACCATGATTTGAAATTTTAAGTACATAAATAAAACTACCAGTATATTCACTGCTGTTGTATCTTCTCCAGTAATACACACCAGTTCTCATGATCATACCACGTATCCTTCACTATCGTATCTTTCACACTTTCACATAATCTGACCAGTTCTCCCTCACAAAACACATGATAGTAGCGGTAATATGTCTTGAATCCTTTCAACTGTCTCTGTTGATTGTCTTCCAGCCCGTTATGTGTCTGTCTGGTGTCATCTATTGTAATATTATGTGTGGGTGTGGACTTGACGTCATTAGATTCAGTAATTGATGAGTGGTGGGTGTGGTCATTGGAGGTGTGCCTTTTATTTACACTAACATTTTCTGAAATTTTTGTGTTTACTATAGGTGGCTTGTGGGGGGTATGGTCATTGGGGGTGTGGTCATTTGGGGTGTGGTGATCGTTATCAAAATGGTAGTAGTCCAGGAGCTGAGGGAGCTCAGTATTGTTTAACATAGCGGCACTCTTCTCTCCCTCCTCATCTCCTCCATGGAGCATGTCGGTATCATCCTTAGTGACCTGACGGCCATCATCGATCTCTGTTGTAGCTTTTGATTTCTTTTCATATTTCTTTTTCCGCCATCTTTTCTTTTTGACTTTTGGTTGTTCACTGTGAGAGTTGGCGGCTTCTTCATCATTTGGTAGATACTTTAGCTGCATATGCCATGGCACCATTGCATCCTGACTATCAAACTATTATGCAATAAAACAATTGCAGTTAATAGAATGATTTGGCTACTAAGTATGTACATGTCTTGCTTGCATGAGTATAATAATGTACCAGATTTGCTAAATAGTGTTCCTGTATAAACTGTAATAAATGGACAGTATAAACCACAACTGATACTGCCCCTATGGAAGTAAACTTCTATTGCATGTCCCTTGTTAGACTGTATACATAACAGGTATAACGGATACATGAGGCATGCACAGGTACGCCTCTTGTTTGCTTATACATTACATAACATGGGATATATGGGATATACCATAAGGCATGTCAGGGGTGACCCCCATTGTTAAATTAGTCATTAATTGAAATGCTTTGGTAATTAAAATATCTGGGATGTTTCAGCAAATGAAATTACAGTTAACGACAAACCTTCTTCTTTGTTTGTTCCATAGCCCAAACGTACACCAAAGCCACTCCACCAGGTCTCAGTACCCTCATTATCTCACTAACGCCAGCTGCTCTCCTCTCTTCCGTTGATAGATGGTGCAGGACTGCAATACATATGGCAGCATCAAATGCAGAGTCTCTGAAAGGGAGTGACAAACAGTCTGACACCAATACCTCATGGCCCTGCCCCTTAGCGATGGAGACTAGCTCAGGGCACATGTCACAACCAATCATATGAACGCTCTTGTTTACTCCCAAATATTTACCATTACCACACCCTATACACAAAGAAGAGAGAGAATATACTACTGAAAATAACAGAGTATGAGACACTTTATTTGAAGATTCTATGGTTCATATTAGTCTACTGACTATTCTAATGCATGACTCTAACCTATGTCTGCCACGTTGCTTCCTGGAGGTAAAGAGCTCAAAAAGTCTGCGATTCTTGGCCAAGGTTTGTACCTTGTGTCACTAAAATGAGGTGCAATCTGGGAATAGATATTATGAACGTGTTCTTTCTCCTTTAGCACTGAATCCTTTTCCGGGTCATTTTCAGCAGCCATTTTGAGATTTTCTGTCTTGTCTAGTTAGTTAATAAAAATTAAGATCTAGACTAATGGGTTAAAATTTTATTTTAATTAACTTGTGGGCGTAACTTGGCGCTTGCTTATTATCTTCAAAGATCTCGACAAAGATAGGCAAAACTGGACGGACTTTCAGAGGAACTGACTCAACCGAGCCTCCCTCCTGCTGGGGAACAGGCATCGAGTACTATGGTAGAACAAGCCCAAAGCTCCACCGAAACTCCTGAAGATTTACCAAAGAAAGTGGAAGGTAATTCTGTGTTTAAAATGGGAACTTTTGGACACAGATTTGTTTGATTGTTTCATCTTTTTTTTATTTTCTTTGTCTTATTAGATGTTCCTCCTGCAGTAACCACTCAACACAGTGACAGTGGAATAAAGAGCAAAGATAGTTTCCTTTACGTATCTAAAGACCTCCATCTCAGTGTATTTGAGACCGTAAAGGAGCTAAGAGACGAAGGGAAGCTATTCGACGTGGTCCTCATCGTCCAGGGAGAGGAAATTAAAGCGCACAAGCTAGTTTTGGCAGCCAGTAGTAGATATTTTCGCTCCATGTTTGCTGGTGACATGTTAGAGAGTAGGAGCTCATCTGTTGAGCTGAAAGATGTGGAATCAGAAGCTATGAAACTGTTAGTTGACTTCTCATATTCCTCTCAATTAGAGATAACAACTGACAATGTCATATCACTCATCGCAGCCTCTTCTATATTCGATTTTCCCTCCATTTTGGAAGCCTCGTCAAAGTTTCTCTCTGCCCATTTGCATCCGTCTAACTGTCTTGGAATGCGGGCGCTGGGTATTACATACGGCAGTGATTCCCTAGTCAAGAGTGCCACCTGGCACTTCAGAAACCATTTCATTGACGCTATTAAGAGCGATGAGTTCTTAGGTCTATCAGCAGATGTACTGGCTAGCCTGCTGGATAGCGATGAGGTCAATGTACGTGGTGAGGAAGATGTATACAAGGCTATAGAGTTATGGCTGAACCATGATCACGAGGGAAGGAAGACCAGTCTCCCTCTGGTATTGAAGCATGTTCGTTTGCCATTATTAACCCTTGAATTCCTAAGAACATACGTTGAACCAAATATATATATAAGGAGAAATCTCGAGTGTAGAGACGTTCTCGATGAAGCGAAGAATTTCCATCTGTTTCCGGATGACTTTTCCATGGCTAAGAGTACTCGGTTCCAGCCTCGTAAATCAACTGTAGGCGTGTTGTTTGCCATAGGTGGGCGTGGCGCAGTCGGGGAACCGTTCTGTAGTGTTGAATGCTATGATTTCCGTACCAACCAATGGTACGAAGGGCCTGAACTAAAGTTAGTAACTTACCTGATAGTCAGCTAGCAAAGATTTTTATAATTATGTACAAATATAGATCTCGCCGACGACATGTGGGTGTGGCTTGTCTCGATAACTGCCTGTATGCAGTGGGTGGGCACGATGGAGTCCAACACCTCAACACAGTAGAGTGCTATAATCAGAAGGTAATGGGAGGGGAGGGGGAGTAGATGTTAGTATGTATCGATATTATTGAATAGATCGGTCGCTGGGAGTATGTCCAGCCCATGAAGACCCTGAGGCGAGGCATTGCAGTGGGCGTGTTAGAGGGCCCGATGTATGCCGTAGGTTAGTTAATGAGTGTGTGTCAGAGGGCCCGATGTAATGTAAAAGTTAATTGCATAAAAAGGGTCTAATCACCCATGCTTTTTACGTGAATGCTCAGCTAACGTAACATAGTGAACTAGGTTTCAGTTTATGGTTGATTAATTAATGTGTGTCAAATAATATTGTCACTAGTGCAATAGCTACTTTTGTTTATATGTTCAGTTATTGTTTCTGTATTTAAGTGCCTTTGTTTTTCATTGTGTAATAGTAAACTATCAATGTTTGTGATTATAGTACCAGTGTATTATACATGATATATAGACTATATATAGTGTATTATATATGATTATAGGCTATTTATAGTGTATTATACATGATATATAGGCTATAGTATGAATCCATAACGATGTGATCGCTATAGATTTGAGAGAATCCGATTGTGGGTATAAAAACAAGAAGCCTTATTGAGTCCTACTACATTGGTTATTTGTG